>JAOVYV010000035.1:5298998-5328815 GCA_025674545.1 Hassar affinis | reverse complement strand
GTCACACACTGACAGGTGGACATTCTCCTTCAGGATTTTCTGATAGAGAGCAGAATTCATGGTTCCATCAATTATGAGAATTCATCCAGATCCTGCAGAAGCAAAGCAGCCCCAGAACATCACACTACCACCACCATGTTTGACTTTAGTTATGGTGTTCTTATGGTGGAATGCAGTGTTCGCTTTACACCAGATGTAACAGGAGCCATGTCTTCCAAAAAGTTCCACCTTTGACTCATCATTGTGTTCATTTTGGTCGGCAGTGTTTTGAGCCTTGCAGTGCTCCCATGGATGCTGTTTTTGTCTCGTGTCTATCTTATTGTGGAATCGTTTACTGTAACTGAGGTAAATGAGGCCTGCAGGTGTTTAGATGTTCATCTGGGTTCTTTTGTGACCTCCTGGATGAGTTATTGATGTGCTCTTGATGAAATGTTGGTAGGCCGGCCACTACAGGAAAGGTTCACCGCTGTTCCAGGTTTTCTCTATTTATGGTTAATGGCTCTCACTGTGCTTCACTGGAGTCCCAGAGCCTCAGCAATGGCTTTGTATAGTTTCCATAGTGGTTTTGTTTAGCATCAGTATTTGAATCTCTTGACAAGGTGGCATCAAATGCTGCGTTTTGAGACCTACTAACCTGCTTCATGTTGCCAGACAGGTTCTGTTTAAGTGATGTTTAGATTCAGCAGGTCTGGCAGTAATCATGTCTGGATGTGGCTAGTGACATTGAACCCAATGCTCCATTGAATTTTTTTAACTGGTTGATTTAGTAGCTAAGGAGGCATTTAATTTGTCACGTAGGGCCAGGTAGGGCTGGACAGCATTTGAAATGAAATGAAAAATGAAATCATTATTTCAAAATCGCATTTAGAATGAAACATTCAAGTGTCACAAATATGCAAAAATAGAAGAAATCTGGAAGTGAGCAAATACTTTTTCACAGCACTGTATGTAGATTCCTCCAATTTTAAACACTCCCCAAGTCATGAAATGAAAAATAGATGCCTCTCTTATACTTTGCGATTATTCTTTTACTGTGTTTTTAAATTGTTGCTGGACCTTTGGTTCGCCCCAAACTGACATAACAGACAGCATCTGCTCTCTACTCCAGCGCCTCTTCAACCGCCTGGACACCGTGTTGTGAATGATCTCATGACCTCGTGGCCCAAACATTCGGGTTTGTAGAAAATACAACCCGCTACAAATCTCTTCCGATTGTCATTTTATTGCTGTCCAGGTACAAGATTTATATCACTGTGGAGATTCCTGACGCCGCCACCCTGATGAACGAATCCAATCTGAATGCGGCTTGTTTGTCCTGTGTTTGTGTAAGAGCTGTTGTGTGGATCAGCACCGATTTATGACATAAAATGTCAACGGATTGGAAAATATAAGAAGCCCTATCAAGCGTTTCAGTATCAGGTCACTATAATAAAACCTATAATCTCATCATGGCATGTGTATACAGAGGATAGAAAGCTATTTTGGATTCAGCCTATTGTTTAATGATTAATCACGTTAGCATATTGACCTAAAGGCATACTGTTTATCAGTAAATCAAATCATAATTGAGATCTATCGATCGGTCCGAGTGTAGTTCTGCGTAAGCAGTGAGTGAAATGAAACCCAGGTGCCTTTTACGTGATTAGTTTCACTCTGCGGGGAAACTGCTGCGAGATCTTATTCTGTCATTTTTACTCGTATGTGTTTAATAAAATTCCTGCATACGAGATCAGTTCACACATTTTGGTCTGGGTCATGGTTGTAATCCACCATGAATTGGTCTTTTCTGATTTCGCTCTGACACTTCTGGGCAAACAGGTCCAGGAACTACTCAAGCACTGTACTTGGTACATTTTGAAAGATAATGTCTAAAAAAAAAAGTTATGAAATTGAAAGCCCTCTCCAGGCATTCGAGTGCATGTCTGGATTCAGTCTAAAAGGCTTGGGAAGCAGTAAACTACACAAGGGCTCGGTATGAATGCTGATGCTCAGCTCTTATTTTAAATTTAATGGAAAAAATGGCATGCAGTATTTCATCAAGCACTACGATTGAAACATTCATTCATTCATTCATATTTTGATGTTTAATGCTTATTCCTTTTCAAGGTCACGGGGAAGCTGGTGCCTAGCCGGCCACATAGGGCGCAAGGCAGGAAAAACCCTAGACAGGGCACCAATCCATCGTAGGGCACACACACTCACACACTAGGGCCACTTTAGAGACGCCAATCAACCTAACCTGCATGTCTTTGGACTGTGGGAGGAAACCGGAGTACCCGGAGTAAACCCACGCAGACACGGGGAGGACCCAGACCACCCCACCCAGGGATCGAACCCGGGACCTTCTTGCTGCGAGGCGACGGTGCTACCCACCGAGCCACCGTGTCACCCCCGATTGAAACATTAGACCGTTAAATAGTATTCAGGGTTTGTGTGTGATTTGAAAGGAAGAGTCAAATGTTTTCTCCACATCACTGTACAATTGTTGCCTCCATCCTCATGGTTTATTGCATTTTGGACCTATTGAACCAGTAGGTTTGGACGTCGAGATCTTGGATTTTAAGACGTCGTACGTTTTCACGTTTGACGTCATTCTGATTTGTGTCTGTGTTTGCGTAGTGTTTGCCTATGGAGCTACAGGAGCGGGGAAGACTCATACAATGTTGGGCAGCGCTGAAAACCCGGGTGTAATGTACCTCACCATGAAAGAGCTCTTCAACAGAATGGACCTAATTAAGGAGGAGAAAGTCTTTGATGTGGCTTTCTCCTATCTAGAGGTAATCCAATTTACAGAAGGATGTAGGATGTGCAGTAATGTTTATTATTTCTATTATTATTGTTGTTGTTATTTTCATCATTTAATTTATTTTTAGGATTTTTTTATTTGTTCATTACAAAGTTGCTATCCATTATTATTGTATCTCATTTTTTTTGTTAAAATCTGTTATTTTAATGAACTTTTAATGAAGTTTTTTTGTTTTGTATTTTTTTGAGCCACCTTTATTATTTTTATTATTAGTTTTATTATATCATTTATATAATCATATCAGAGTTTAATAAACATATTTGCTATCTATAAAAATATTATTGATTGTCAGCACACTTTGCCTCATTTCCTGGTATTTTTAAAATTACAATTAGAGTGTTTTACAAGTCGTTAATGAACAGACTGACACTAAGCGTGTCCTGATCTTTAAACAAACCCCATCTTTCTGTGTTTCTGTTATTATCTTGTTAAAATGTGTCTTATTAAACACATTTACTCCTTAATCACCAGGTCTACAACGAGCAAATTCGGGACCTCCTGGTGAACTCGGCTCCTCTAGCAGTGCGAGAAGACAGTACAAGAGGAGTGGTGGTTCAAGGCCTGTCACTTCACCAGGTATGTGTGGGACTGAGCGATTGTTAAATCACAGTTTAATCATGTTCTGTTCCACAGTTTACTGTAGTGCAGTGATGAGCATTAAGCTGATAGTTTGTTTTTCATCATTGTTTGTTACCTTTGTTTATTTGTCTGAACAGCTCAGAGCCTTGTAAGGCTGACTTATAATCTTAGCTGCTGTGTTGGGGGGGTTTTTATATTTTTCTATATTATTTTAATATGAAAATGTAATTTAGAATGGCAGGCAAGATGAGGAGTAATTAAGATAAGAAATTAGTAGGGAATACAACACTTAAGGACATGCTGCCAAATAAAAATAATAAGCATCAAAGTAGAGTGACAGGACCTGTGAAGGATATGTGAAGTGGATTGACTTCTTCTTTTCTGATTTTGATTATTTTGCTGTACCAGTGCATCCTGAAGGGTTTTATTCCTCTTATATCAGATCAGTTTGCCAATGAGAACAATTTCTTAATTACGGAGTAGCACATCATAAATTTTATCCATTTATAATTACATTGAATTTTCTATATTATTTATTTTAATATGAAAATGTAATTCAGAATGGCAGACAAGATGAGGAGTAATAAGATAAGAAATTAGTAGGGAATACAACACTTCAGGACATGCTGCTATATAAAAATAATAAGCATCAAAGTAGAGTGACAGGACCTGTGAAGGATATGTGAAGTGGAATGACTTCTTCTTTTCTGATTTTGATTATTTTGCTGTATCAGTGCATCCTGAAGGGTTTTATTCCTCTTATATCAGATCAGTTTGCCAGTGAGAACGATTTCTTAATTACGGAGTAGCACATCATAATTTTTATCCATTTATAATTACATTGAATGTTGGGGAATGTCTGTGAAACGTATTAACAGCAGTTATAAACAGGCATTCCCTCAGCAGCCTCATTTCTTATCTCTTGAAGTAAACAAGACATAATTCAGCTTGTCCTGTTACAAACTACGAAGGCGTCTGTCCTGAAGATTTTCTCAAGTCTATAGTTGCCTTTGAAAGCACCGACACTGGAGATTCCTTCCCTAAATGCAAAATAAATCTTCTTGATACACGTCTCTCTATGAGCTGCTATTCAAACCTTAATGTATTAGAATAAATATGCTAATATTAACCTGTGATTTGCCTTGTAGCCAGGACTACTGTCAGAGCTGCAGAAAATGATTCAGTACCTTCTGACCGAATGGATTTGAGCATATCCGAAATGCTCAACTGTGGTATTAAAATCAAAGCAGCATTACAAATTCTTAGGTCTGGACACTGAATAGATAGAAATCAATGTAACTGCTGATATATAGGCTTAATAAAGTCTTTGGATTGATAACTATTGGGTGCAGAAATGGGCTTGTTGGTTTAATAGTTCTGGGTAAATAGAACGTGCTGGACTGCAGATATATGATAAAACCTCATAGAAGTACCACAAAAAAGTAATATTCATGTTTGCATTAATTAAATATTACTTGAGATGAGCAGATTAGAGCAGAACCTCTGCACTTCAGGAGGAAATGTTAAGTTTGCATGTAATGTTTGAGCAGTGATGAGTCATGAATGTTAATGAGTGAGTGCTGTGTTGTTTTAAATGAATTGTGTGGTTTTCTTCACAGTCGACGTAGCTGAAAGAGTCCAAGCCCCCACACACGCACATTTCTTTAATCCTTTTCTTTTATAATTACGATATTATAGATCCATAATCACTTCTTTACTGTTGATCCTTTTGCATATGATACTGATGTACGTGTTCCTTTATCATTGCAATAAGAGTCAGTGAATTTAAATGAGAGAGACCATGCAAGTCCTAACCTTTACACTAATCTTCCTCTCTCAGTTTCTGAATCTTTGCTAATCTCCAACTCTCAGGCTCAGAACCCTCGATAATCTCCTAGTCTTACTCCCAGAACCCCTACTCTTGAATTAGTACCGTAAAGGCAAAGTGTCCTTTATTAAAATGTGAAAAATGTCATCTTCGAGTGCATAGATCTGGGAAATTGGGATTTTGGCTATAGACATTCTAGTTGTTTACAGCTCAGGTGGGTTTATGCTTAGGCTTTCTTTTGCCTTTAACTTGCTCTGTATTGCTGAGATGTTTGTATTCCTGTGTGTTATGTGTGTGTGTGTGTGTGTGTGTGTGTGTGTGTGTGTTTGTGTACTTGTGCCTGCTGACTCTCTCACCTTGATTGACTTAACCACAGGCCACTAAGAGCAGCCATTGATGAGGTGTGTGTTTGTGTGTGTGTTTTGTGTTGATCTCTCTGCTTTGTAGCCCAAATCCGCTGAGCACATCCTTGAAGCTCTGGATTACGGTAACAGAAATAGAACGCAGCACCCCACTGACGTGAACGCCTCATCCTCCCGATCTCATGCCGTATTTCAGGTAAATGGCCGTCTAGCCACAGCGCCAGACAAAACACCTTTAAAAGTACAATCTCTTAATGGAATAGAAAAGTTGTTATGGTGAGTTTGCCATGCTTTTCTATTCCTGTTCCATTTATTACCCCCCCACACTTTTTTTTCCACAAATGTGGCCTAATAAGCTGCTTATCTTCTTTTACTACCACCAAATGAAACCCTAGACTTTTTACTCCACACAAACATCTTACATAAATATATGGGCATTAATACTAAACTGTTATCTGAATTTATTGAGGAATGTATAACTTACCTAATGTACCTAATGTCATGGCTGTAGCCATAGGTGCTGCTATGTCAGTCAAAACAAATACTGCTACTATTTCTGTTTTTATTGAAATATCATTCATATTTCTGATGCATTGTATAGTTTTATTTGTACACCTCCTTTCCACATTTGTATTAAATGTAGTTATGTTTATGATGTATATCAAACACACAGGGGTGGGCTGTTGGGTAGTGAAGTTCGACATCACATCCCATCCCAAAGGATTTATTCCTCTTACAGAACTGCAAATACAAATTTAATTTATTAATGAGGCATCGTGTCTTTTCTAAATCCATTAATACTTTCATTTAATATTTAAATGCATATAAGTAATTATTCAACAGTTAGTTCCAGTCCACTAATTTGATTGGAAAAGCAGCATTCCAAGAGTGCAAATATCTATTATAACAGATATATACAATATTTTGTATCACTCCGTTGTTCTGTGTTTGTTAAATAAAATTCTAATCCTAGCAATAGGTTGTTATATTATTTGTAATGCTTATTTGTATTACAACAAGTACATTAATATAAATCTGGAATTACTGCCAGCATTACTGTCTGAGCTGTGCTGTTGCAGAAAATGAATCAGCATGACTGAGGGCTCTAACCTGATTGGTCAGAAGTTGTGCTTTGTTTTTTTTATTATTTTTTTTTTTTCTTCCCCCCTATAACTGGATGTCTCTGACAGTGGCTCCAGCTGTAACATGAATGATGGGTTAATATAAACGTGCTTATTCTAATATATTAGTGTTTCTATAGGAACAGCTCATACACGGGGGACTTGTAAACAATCAAATAAGCGTTCAGGGGTTAGCAACACTCCACGTCACACCCTTCACCCAGCGTGCGTGATGTTTTTTTTTTTTATTACAACGCAGGCTGTCGGGTTATTTTATACATAGCAAAGACCATTAAGGTCTCTTGTACTTGTTGATTTTTTTTCATTGATACGTTTTTTCCTGCTTGTCTTCCTGGGCAGATCTACCTGAGGCAGCAGGACAAGACAGCCAGTCTCAATCCAAATGTGCGTGTGGCCAAGATGAGTCTGATTGACCTGGCTGGTTCAGAGAGGGCCAGTGCCACCAACGCTAAAGGAGCTCGCCTCCGGGAAGGAGCCAACATCAACCGCTCTCTTCTCGCCCTTGGCAATGTCATCAACACGCTCGCTGACCCGAAGGTAACTCTCACCTACATAGACAGACATGCCCATGCTGAACAGGAATGCCTTCAGAACTTTTTCTTCTTTCTCGCTTACACTTAACAGGTTTGTATCCTAGCACTTTTTCCCCCAGCCTTATTGTTTCTACTGCCCTTGGGTCTTGAGTACCAAAAAGGATAACAGACTGACTGGTCACGTCTAATCATCACAATCTCATTAGTGAATAGTTTTGCAAGACGGAAACTTAAATCTTAAGTATAATAAAGCTGAAATGCATGAATAATAAAGGAAGTGATAAAATTATTAACAATATATTATAGGATGAATATTTAGTTAGTTTTATATGAATGTCATTGTTGTTTGTAAAGCAAACAATTTTTTTTTCAAATTACAGGAAGTAAAATTACATAGACTTTATTATAGTAGTATTTATTATACAACATATGCTCTGTGTGTTCATCCTTAAACTGTATTTTAAGCCTATATTGCTTAAAATACTCTTATCAGCCTATTTGCCACTGATTTCTGACTTTTTCTGACACCCTGTTCATTTCTCAAGCATCATTACCTTGTTAATATTAATAGAACATGTTCAAAGAAGTTGTAATGAGCCAGTGTCAGATATTGGTCATTAAGAGACCGCTATGCTTTTTATTTCAGTTCCATTTCTCATAAATACAAAAGAAATCCTCATTTTAAAATAATGTCTATCTATTCCATTAAATAGGTATCAGTTGAGGAATATATTGTGCAAGTCTTTAATCAGGGATTCAATTAAAAAAAATTTTTTTGATAGTAGACAATGGTCTTGAACTCCCCTGTGTGTCACTCTAAGCATTCCTTGGCACACAGGCCCCTGAGGTCAGCTGGGTTTGTATCCCAGTGTGGCACGCTCTTCCTGGCATCCGCTCCCAGGATATCAGTCTCTGACTCTCTGCTTCTCCTTTTGGGCTCAACTGATGCTATCTGCACTGGGAGAGCTACACCTCTCTTAGCCTCGCCTCTATTGTCTACACTAATCTCTCTCCTCGGGGGCCTCTGTTTTTGTGTGTGTGTGCGCGAGCGTGTGTGTGTGTATGGGATCCCTGTCTGCGCACTGCTCTTGGCTCCAGCACGCCGCCGCCACACACTCCGTGTTCAGCCGTATCCGGATTTTCCCGTGCCGAAAGGGATGGAGAGTAATTTATATCCGATCCCATTAGCGCGTGACTGCTATAGATTGTAGTCTCACAAAATGCTGTTAAATCTGCCTGTAAGTGTTTCATGTCATTAACTGTGATAAACTGCTTTTCTGTTTGTTTTAGAGGACTTGCCACAGCTCGGCTAGAGCACACATTGTTTTTCTTTTGCCCTTTTCTCAATAGCATTATGCAGATAATCGCTTTTTATTCAGGGTTTACAAGATCCATTTTGCCATTTGTACTGTACAGTAGGAATGTGCTAGAATAACATGACAAAACCAAACTATTAACCCTATATGCCGAATTCTAACCCATATACGCAGAATACACACACATTAATATATTAATAATGAGAACCAGTAATGAGTTAATCCATATTTTCCAATTACATACGTGTCGAATCTTAGAATCAAACTTACTGTAATGTTATAAGTTGTCCTGATTTTATGTTCTTGCTTAAACAGAATAGGTAGCGTTACTATTCTTATTTTTATTCATGTTTTTCTTGTTTCTGTGTTCTACCTTTTAGACCCTGTGATTTTTGTCACGTAATGATTGAAATCAGTTGGTGCTAATTAGATCTGGTTTACCCGACCTCTGACCTTTACCCATGGTTTGAGGCACTAATTAGAAAACAGCCTGTGGTGGTTCTTTATTTATTTATTCTGAGTAGAGAGAGTGTATGAAGCGGGCTGTGGATGAGTGGAGCAGGTGATCCCCTCAGTGATAATCAGAACCACACTTTGGCCTGAGCCGTCTTTGGCAGGTCTATTTTGTGCTGCTCAAAAGTCAATGCGCGATTTTGCCCTGGGTGGGGTAAATGTTTCTGCAGCAGGTAAACTCGTTGAGACGTGCATGTGCAAGGAAAATTATTTTTCTACTCCTGGGTATGTCTGAAGGACTGTGTTGAAGGACTTTTGAAAGTTTTGAGTTTGCTTTCCGGAGCCGACGTCCAAGTAATTTTCTCTTGTTTGTTCCCTTTGTTTATTTGTCTGAACAGCTCAGAGCCTTGTAAGGCTGACTTATAATCTTAGCTGCTGTGTTGGGGGATTTTTATTATTTTCTCTTTTTTTTTTGCATCCAGCATGTTTGTTTGGTCCAGTATTGTGGTTAGTTGAAATGGCATTTCCCAAGAAAGCTTATGCTGGAACCGAGGTCGGCCTTAAAGGTAGCAGAAGTGAATGGTGTCTTAGTAAACATACCACAGCAAGCTCAACTCCTAGCTGCAAATAATATTTCATAGAATAATCTGCTGTTGTTAATAGGCTGTTTGGTATAGTTCTTGTTTAAGATGTTCATTCTAAACAAACTCTGGTATTTTTTTGTATGTAATATTTTATCTGCAGGATTATATATTTTGGGCAACTTTTCCCCCTCTTGTTCAGTCTATTCAGTCTCTGTCAGTGTTCAGTACTGCATCATAGAACGTTTAGATGTTGGTGCAATTAAAGATGAAAATATTTAATGTGTGTGTGTGTTGGGTTTAGTGTTTAGTGTAAGCAGCAGAGGGGAGTAAGGTGAGCAGGTTTGTCCCTGTCTCTGGGCCTCACTGCAGTGTGGGTTTTTGGGTATTGTTTTCATGCCATCCGCATACATTAACCTGTCACACAGACGTCTCGTCTTACCCCCGCCTGAAACAGGCCGCTTGTACACACCGAACACACACCACAAAGACAAACATCGCATGCTCCCAATAGACATTTAGAGCAGTGTCAAAACGTGCTGTTTCTTTTAGTGTTTAACTATATGAGTCATTCCATTTTAACTTTACCTTAAGTGATGCTGTTGTGGAAAATCTCAAGTCATCATAAGTGCATCATATTTGTTTAAGGAAAGAAAACAAGGCATTCTAGACCAGAATATCATCAAAGTTCATATATTTAATATTGTGTCCTTATGTTTATTAGCCTGCTTGGCTATTCACTAGTATCAAATAAATCAAAAACAAGAAGTCTAAATACTCCATTCAACTTGAGCCAAATGTGTTTTGTCAGTGGAAAGTTAAGGACTAGAAAGCTCTGTGTCTTGAATAAATAGACCAAATAAATAATGTTTGCAAAATAAATCCATTCTGAGGCAGTCCATGGCAGTTATTTTGATGTTAAAGGGTTCTCTGACTGTGAACATGGTGAGAACTTCTGCATAGTGGGGCATATTAATTTAGCTTTGTACCAGTTGTGGAATTCTATATTATGGGCTTTAGAGAGAATACAGTAACAATGTCGTCTTAATCTGTTTCTTTTCATTATAGTCTGGTGTTTTCCTAACTGAAGTGAAAATTAATTCAGCAGTAATTTAATGTAAACTGTAATTCTCTCTTTCTCTGGCCACACACACTCCTTCTATACACTCGTTGCACACCAATCGACACACCAGTCATAGACGCAGTGTGGAGGTGTATTGAATCACTTCCCTGTGCACTCGAACCACCAAGTCCTTCCACCTAGAGCTGCTGCCATATGTGTTCACGGCCAACAGCTTCCTCAACACACCCAGATGTGCAATAATTTGGTCATAAAACTTCATGCTTGTTGAGGTTTTGACTGAGCTGTGGGATTTCACTTGGCGCTTTAGAACCCGAGATTGCCTTGTTCAGCTGCTGTGAAATCTGACTCACCTCTGTGCAGATGCATGTACCTCCTTTCTAAGCATGTATTACAGTACAGAACTAGTCAGCTCAAATCAATAGGCTGCCAATGTGGCTATGGTCTATGCACTTTTAATGTGTGTGTCAAGTCTTCTGTCTGGGTGAACATCTGAGACCAAGTTTACAAGAAAGTCATGCTCCTTTAATTTACAAAAGCATTTGTTGAAACATATGATGTAAATCTAATATTGCTGATGAATTAATGATTGCTTATGTGATGATTTTTTTTTTCTTTTGGTTTAGAGTAAGAAGACTCACATCCCTTACAGAGACAGCAAGCTGACGCGGTTGCTAAAGGACTCTCTGGGAGGAAACTGTAGAACCGTGATGATCGCAAATGTTAGCCCGTCATCGCTATCGTACGAGGACACGCACAACACACTCAAGTATGCCAACCGGGCCAAGGAGATCAAGTCCACAGTAAGATCATCTTACACCCACACACACACACACATATATGTATGTAATCATTATAAAATTACCTGTGGGGACCTGGGGTAAAATAGGTCCTCAGCACCACCTTGCAGTTGGTAAGAGGCAAAGGAAGGCGTGACCTGTGTCTGCGGTGGAAGGGAGCTTGGTGTTTACAGGGAGTGGTGACTGCAGTTACGACATCCCCAACACAGCACTTTGGCCCTCACTTCGAACAGACAGGAGGTTGGGGAGGCCCACTCCAATCAATCGGCTGGTCAGAACATGCCCTAGTTTGTATCCCATGTGAGATCCCTAGAAGGCGCTGACTCCGGGTTAATCAAGCACCAGTTACACCTGGCTGTTCAAGTGAGTCACACTTGCATCCCTGGTGCACAACTGCAGGAGTATCCCCTCATTGTGGTGCTAGGTGGCTGGGGAGCAAGGGTGATGAAGCTTATACCTAACAATCATGAATACGATACAAAACCCAAAAAGAAAAATGATGGACCATGAAAACGACCTAGATTCACTTTTCAGAGAAAACCCCTGCTATATGAACAAGAACTGGCCTAAATGTATCCTAATAGAATCCACACAAGCCAAAACACACCTGATGAAACTTCTTTTGCAATACAAAAAGGAATCATGGACATTGCAGGACCAGTTAAAGATGCCTAGAAACTGATCAGGACAGATTGGGGTAGAAAGTATGAAAATAGTACAAGTTGACAACTTAAACATCCCTTCACCTGACCCTCACCAGCTGTAGAAGCTTCATCCAGTGCAGATAACTGGCGGACATGGTCGAAGGAGAGAGTACTAGCATCCCAAGCAAATGCATTCTAATCAAGATGCAGGATAAACTTATTAAAGCCAACATGTATATTATAACCTTCAACAAAACCAGGCCAGCAACAAAGCATATGATCAGGTACAACAAATAGATTTGGGTGTCTACATTCACATGCCCATCAGATGTTTTAAATGCCAGACATACACAACCAGGAACATCCCAATCTGTGGTAACTGTGGTGAAGAAAGTCATGATATGCACTGCCCAAAGCCACCCAAGTGTAGAACCTGTGGGGGCTCATATGTCACCTAAGCAAATCCTGCCCAGCATGGGCTATGGAAAAAGAAATTCAAAGAATCAAACATACAAAGAAGATCAGTTGCACAGAATCTTAAAATCTGGTCAAAGATATTCCCAGCTTTAAGTTTAACAGATCCTCCATGGCAACAGTAAAGCCAACCTAATCAGCAGCATGTCAAAACAACCTCACATGGCTTAGCAAAGACAAACCACAATCAACCACCATCATCAAGGATCCAGCTCCCCTCAAGCCAAAGAGTACTCTAAAGCAGAGTCTGCCTATGTCCCTGCAATCCACTCCCAGTACAAGTAAAACCCAAGATGAAAGGATATAAAATGATAAAACATCAAAGAAAACGGGCCACCTGCAACAGCCAAAAGCTAACCCAGACCTAAGGAAACCAGATGCACCAGAAGACATCGAAGTGAAAGAGGATAGCCCCTTACGGAATGGGAGTGTCACCCAGAAGCAAGAGTAAAACCTTGCACAAATTCAACCAAGCCCAAAAGATGGAAAACCAAATTTTTCTGTAGAACTGCCGAGGGTTACGAGCTAACTACAGTGAACTACAAGGCATAGTAGTAATTTGTCTCCAAGAAACCAAAACATCAGTAGATGCCAGGAGACCGGTGAAAGGATTCATAGACTACCACAATTATGACTGAACATAGGTAGGCCAGCGGGAGGGCCGGCCATCTTTGTAAAAAGCAACAGCAGTTCAAGTATCTAACATTATCCTCAAAACTATCCCCATATGCATTATCTGCATTCCGACAGACTGACACTTCCCACCACATACATATTACTCTGGGACTTTAATGGTCACAACCTGATATAGGAGAGCCAAAACAAAGCCCCAGATGGAAGATAATAGAAGATTTCATCTGCACCAACAATGAGTGTCTGATGAACACGCCTGGACACACCTACCATAGTGTATACTCTACCATTGACCGAGCCCTGTACAAACCAGAACTCTTGTTAGAGTTCACATGGGAAAGGTGGAAAGACTTGTGTGGCAGTGATTATTTTCCCATCCTTATAGCACCAGAAAAGTCACGACAAGCTCAGACAACTTGGACATGGAGGCTGAACAAGACCGAGTGGCATTCCAGAGTCCATGCCAAGAAACACTATATGCAGTACCATGAGAAACTATGGACCCCGTTGACTGGTAA
The DNA here is from genome assembly GCA_025674545.1 of Hassar affinis. Lineage (NCBI taxonomy): Eukaryota > Metazoa > Chordata > Actinopteri > Siluriformes > Doradidae > Hassar > Hassar affinis. The sequence continues at coordinate 5,315,065 of JAOVYV010000035.1, read as the reverse complement.
ACTAACAAATTAAAAAAATAGCAGAAGAAACCTCATCAAGCCCAGGCAAAAATTCAACCCCTGGTTCAACGATGAATGCAAGCAGGCAATTAACATGCGCAAATGAGCAGAAAGGGTGTTCAACAAACACCCAACCATGGATGACGTATAAACACCTTTTTAATAACATTACCAAAAGTACCCCTACCACCAAAATTTGGACCTACTTATGCAGAATGAGAGGGAAAGACCAACCAACCATGCCTGCACTTTATTAAATGAAAAGACATCATGACCAACAATGAGAATAACATTGCAGAATGCTTAACAGAGACCTTTAAAAAAAAGCCTCATCTGGTGGTAATTCATTACCAGAATTCTAAAACATCTGGATACAAGAAGAAAGAAATCAAATTGCCTTCCACTTGAGAAATACCAAGCCATACAACTAGGAATTGACACAGGAAGAGCTACAAGTATAACTACAAAAAATCCCATAATACAGAACCGGACCTGACCGAACATCGCCGAATGATGAAACATATTCAACAAAAAATATTCAACCAATATGGGACTCGGGGAAAATATCTTCTGAATAGAAAGTAGCAACAGCCATCCCCATCCCCAAACCAGAAAAAGACCACAGTCATCTGAGTAACTACAGGCCCATAGCATTAAGAAAGGTCAGCAACCGACTGATGTGGCAGCTAGAACACAACCATAAAATAAACAACTTTCAAAGAGGCTTCATAAATGGAAGAAGTACAATAGATCACCTGGGCAGACTGGAAACCTTCATGCAAGATGCCTTCTCCAGGAACAAACTTGTAGTAGGAGTCTTCTTCAACCTAGAAAAAGCACATGACACAACCTGGAGATATGGCATACTGCAAGACCTCCACCAAGCCTGCTTCAAGGGTAGAGTTCCTCTGTAGCCTGCACACTGATGATCGATGCATAGGATACAGGCAGAAATACATGTCTGTTCTAAAACTGCAGCTTCAGCATCAAAAAAATGAATCGATGGATAACTAAGAACAGTTTCAGACTCTCAAAGAAACAAATCAACAAACACGCACTGTTGCCTAAAGAGAATTCCCGACCCTGAGCCATAAAAACCACAGAGACAACCAAATTTCTGGGCCTAATTCTGGATAACAAGTTAACATTCATCTTGCATATTAGGATATCGAAAAGAGATGGACTCGGCAAACTAGCCATAGTGAAGATACTGGCCAGCATCAAGTGGGGGAAAGAATTCCTCCCAAAACAATAGTCAGATCAAACCTAGATTATGAATCCATCATTTACTGATCTGCCAGGAAATTATATTTAAGCTGGATAAACACAATTCCCCACCAGGGTATCAGACTGACATTTTTAGAACTTCTCCAGTACATAGCCTATATGTTGGAAGCTTGAGAACCTTCATCAGCATTCTGGAGACTAAAAGTGACCTTGCAGTATGCCATCAGACTTAAAGGCAACCCCCAAAACCAAGCCCGCAGTGCTGTATTTGCCCCATTATACTCTTTACTGTATAGGAGCAAACCAACCCCTAGGCATGAGAATCAAACAACACCTAAGTGCACAAATATGCACTTGAGTACTAAGTTATGAAGCTTTGCACATAGTTCATATCAGAACACCAGTCATCACACTGATTAGTGCTTTATTTGCTTTGTATTAAGCTACTTGGCTTTAGAAGCTATATCTGAGAACTAAATGCATGTCAGAGTCTAAAATCCTGGGAAGACTGACACAACAGTCAGCCAGAACAATGCCGAGTACAGTTGTCAGGGAATTATAAGAAGGCTTCATGTGTAAATAGAAGCCAGCAAAAAATAATAATATTAATAATAATAATAGTCTGATGAAGCTAACAGGTTAATTGAATGGCACAGATGTAAATGACCAAATTCTTCTTATGTGGTGCAAGTAGAAAGAAAATGTCATACTCAAGTATTTCATACATAAATTCCAGCAGATGCACTATTTAAGTTATTTGTAATGCATCACAAACTTGAATATGTGCATCCTAAGTACTAAATACATCATAAAATACTGATTTGAATAAGGAGATGCGGAGGTGTTTATAGTGCTATTATAGTGTGTATCTGAACTAATGTAATGATTCAGTCCTTCTCTATCTTCTCTCACGCAGCTGAAAAGTAACGTTGTGAGCGTGGACAGTCATGTCGGACAGTATGCAGTAATATGTGAGAAACAGAAGGCTGAGGTAAGAATTTATTTTTTTTCATAATTACTCTCTGTTGAACCTTAAATGCAGAAGCATATAATGCCTTTCATTACCGTACTGTCAGAGAGCTGAGATGGGATAAAGATGATTAGAACTAAATGCATGTTAGTTGCAACCAAGCTAAGTGTGTGTGTTTGTGTGTGTTTGCAGATTATGCTGCTGAAACAGAAACTGAGATCGTATGAGGAGAGGAAAATGGAGGCTCCCGCCCTTAATCCAATCTCCAGCCATAAAAGAGCTGAATTTGAGAAGTAAGCCGTATTGTATGCCTGCATGTGCATGCACATCTTTGCCGTCACGCAGACATACCAAGCATAGTTTGCACGCAGCAGTGTGTGTGGCTTGAGCCCAGTGTTTTTGTTTGTTTGGTTGTTTCTTTTATGCCATGTGTAACGTGGAACTTCTCTTCAAAGCCATCCTTTAAAACTTTTAATACGCATCAATAATTGATGAGTAAGTCTACACAGAACAAGACTTAAGGTCATTGCAGGTGGAGGTCTCCATTTCTCTACATTTTTCATCAGACCCAGTGGGACTGGAAGATCGCTTTTACGTTATGTTTAATTATTTCCTTCCAGTTACTTATTCAGAGATGGGAATTTATCATAATGTAGCGACATGCCCTGCTCGTCCCTCGTTGATTACATCTCTGTCCGGCTGCATCGTGAGGCGCTCCTCAGCAAGTGCTGCAGCGCCATCCGTGAGACAGAGATGGAAAGAGAGGAGGGGAAAAGTGGGTGAGGGAGGGGTGAGAGTAGGCGGCGAGGGAGGAATGAATGAGTCTTACTCCTACGCATTTTCATTCACCAGCATTAGAATTCACAACTGGGAGGCAGGAGAGGGAGACAGGACGGAGGGAGGGGTTCAGCAGGGAGGAATGGCGGCACACTCCTGCCTGCATTAAAAATGCTCCAAACACAGAAGGCCGCCGGTGGCACCACTGCACCGACGTCACACCGTCGATGACCTCTCTTGCTCTTTTTCTCTCTTCTCTATTGCATTTAAAGCATTTTTTCCCTCACACTCTCAACTCCCACCTACGCACCAGTACCTTCCTGCGGTGACTGTGTGGGCTGTGTGTACGTTTTGCGGATAGGAGGAGGGCACTCGAGCATTAACGGAACCTAGTGAATGAACTCGAAGTTCCAACTGTAGCTGAAAACTCGGATTGATGATCATCCAAATGTCTCTGGCCACCGGAAAACAACAAGCCAAGCATATTCAGCTGAATGCGCAATGATGCCAAATATTTTGCCCGAATGCTTCTGGCTGTTTTTCCTCATTGCATTCCTGTTATTAAAAGCTCCTTTCAAGCATCAACAGCACAGCACAGCACTAGAGAAATTGTCCAACACTGAGAGCACAAAGTCCCAATCAATAGGCCAAACAATGTGCAACAGAACACAACACCCTGTGTGTGCTAGTCCATGCTTGGCAACATAAAATCCATCTGTATGTGACATTCAGGCTGTGCTTCTGTTTGCTGTATTTATAAAGGGTTCACGTTGCTTCTCAAGTCAACCTCTTTTCATGATAGTAGGCACAGTGCTAGAATTGTAGATGTTACTTGAATAATTTAGTATATATGGCTGATTAACTGTCAAGGGTGTTTACATTTATTAGCTAATCCACCCCACAATTAAAAACTATGCACTGTTCAAGCCTGAGATTTGGTTGCCCAGAAAGCTATTTAACTACCTCATGGGGGTGCGTAGTATAACTACCGTTTAAAGTGAGAGAAAGAGTAGGAAGTGGAATAAGCATACCAAATTTCAGAACTGTTGCTTAAGCAAGTCTTGAGATATTGAAATGTGTCGGTTGCAGCCTCCCTGATGGGGAATGTGGGACATGGTCTGAAATTTTGTGAGCCTTTACATCACGAGATATCGGCAAGCGGAACACTAGATTGTTGCTTTGTACATCGTTCGCTAGGTGGCGCTACTCCATAAATGAATCATAATGAGCTAGGGTAATGTGCCTCCTAGGGTCCATAAAAAGTTCATAATTTTGCCAAAATGTAATAATATATGGACAGCAAGTTGGTAGGGATGTAAAACTCTGGCTTCTACCTGGTATGAGTTCAACAATTTGCTACCTGAGTCTCCTACAGTACATTATGACTTGTAGGCTCTGATCCATCTGATATGTGACCAGCTTTGTTCAGAATCTATTAAATTCGTATATACGTATTTGATAATGTTTCTTCTACATGTTCCTGAGTGAATCAACTTTGCACACTAATGCATTTTCCTAGAACAGATCCTTCTACCATGAACCAAATCTGATGTGTGTAGTGCAGCAGGTGGTGGGACCGAGTAGCTCAGACTGTAGATACAGGATTGAGGTGTCACTGCACCTTGAGGCATGTTTAGTTTACCAAAACATACCAAACTTTGGTTTTGAGAAAGTCGGTAAGGACTTAAATGGTCATTGAACCTACTTGTCCATCCAGGTAAATCTGCTTCTCGCTGGTACAAATCCATGCAAAGTCCAGCTCTCTTCTGATATGGCCTCGGTGCCAGAGGCGAGGCGTCGTACATGTGGCTCCCCTTCTGCAGATGCTGTTTGTCTATGCTACCAGTTTACACAGGCTTCCACACCCTCTTCATGTGGGAGTAGCTGTTGACTTCAAATAAACTAGCTCTATTGTACTCCCAGTGTTTTCAAGGACAACCAAGGTTTTACATTTCTCTTCTTTGTGTACGTTGCTTTGCCCTGCAATTTTTGGATTCTCAACAATACTATCATTGTTTGGTATGTTGCCGTTGTTTATATAACCGCTTTATCTTTTACTGTGACATAAACATGCAAGTGATAATTATAACAAATTACACAAATATCCATTGTAGCGCTAGGCCTTTGGCATAGATTAAATAGTGTTTATGTCTGTGCATGCAGAATGTCCGAGTCACTTCGCAGTGCATTCGCCGCACGCCTGCTGCTGCGTAAGGAGCAGTTGGATCTCGAGAAGCAGCTGAAGGAGAACTCGTTGAGGCTCAGTCATAGGGAGGAGTGGCACCAGCAGGCCCTGTTATTCTTCCCAGATGACAAAGCCGAGAAGGTACCTAGTTTCACCCTTTTACACACGCTGCTGAGCACAAAACTAAGGTTGCATGAGGTCATGTTGTGTTTTTACATTTTATACCTGGCTGTAAAAAGATTGGCATTTGTTGAGCATTTTACATTTTGTGCGTATGTGTGTGTGTGTGTGTGTGTGTGTGTGTGTGTGTGTGTGTGTGTTAGGCTACCTGTAAATATGAGCGTAAGCTGGCGTCTCTGCAGTGTCATCGACAGCACCTACACAGGCGTTTGGAGGAAAGCGCGAGGCGCTTCCAGGAGAACGAAGGTTGGCTCCACCGCCTCGAAAATGACATGAAGCTGCTTGGGCACGATGGACACACTCCAGAGGTCAGTTCCCAGTTCAGAGATCACTAGTTTCATAGCTTCTCATAATGCCATACATTTTTGTTTTTGTTTGTTTTTTTACACACTTTGTTCAGAGATAATATTTTTCTCTATGGTTAATGGATCTGCATTCTTGTGTTGAAACAGCAAAAAGGGTTTTATGTTTGTAGTTTAAATAGAACTAAACCTGAAGTAGTATATACGAAAGCAAGTAAGTAGAAAATGAAATATAACTTGATAAAAATAGGAAAAGAGCTGAGATGGATGCTCCCTACGCCGCTTTCTCTCAGCTGCTTCCTGAATCTATGCACCTTTGCTCTCAGGCTTTCTCTCTACCTGTGGCTCTATCTTTTGCCTTTTCCTAGAAGTAAAGCATCGTAGCGATGCACCCTCCAGTCCAATGTTCTGTGGTCTGCTTGCGTTTCAGTCTCCCTGCGTCAGAGGGTAGTAACAGATTCCGCAGAAATCACATTCTCAGAGAGCATGTGAAAAACAGGCCGCACTGAAACAAATCGGTGGAGCTGAGACCTGCCGCTATTGTTTTTGTCTCTCTCTATTGGGTTCTCAGTATAGATGAGGGACCGGTACAGTTTGATCGCTTCCAGGCCCAGAACCCTCCTCCTGCTGTCTCCTTGTTCTTGTAAGAGCCATCCACGTCAGCACACTACCCCCTCTTCACTGACACTGCTGTTTGTTTTTCCATCCACCTACCATGAGTGCTCGGAAGACTGGGCTTTTTTTTCCCCCCTTTTGTTTTGTTTTGTTTTTTGGATTTTGTTGATGATGTTCTGAGAAACATGTCAGTCATTTTAATTGTGATGTGTTAATTAGATGTAACTGATTGCAATGTTGAGGGCTTGGCTGAAGTTAGGTAATTAGCTAACCTTAGAAAATTATTTAAAATGATAAAATATCAAAACACTATTATCTGAGCTGGGATAAATAATTTTTATTTCAATAATGAGCATTAAATGTGGACTATTTCCTTCTTTAAACCTCAGGGGAGAAATAGCGATGACACAATATGACTCAATAGTAGTTCATTTAAAGAGAAAAAAAGTGTTATGATGTCACAGCAACATGTGGGCTCACACCAGAACAATAATATTCCCACCGAGCTCTCAAAACTAGAACACCATTAGATGTGAGCCAATTTATTTGCTTTGTGTGTCTGTACAGCCCACATCGACTCTTTAAACATGTCAAACTGAAACTGTTAATACTATAATGTTTTCTTAATGTGTGTCTGTGTGTGTGTGTGTGTGTGTGTGTGTGTGTAGGAGCTTAAAAAGGAGCTGCAGTGCCACAGACTGAAGTTGCAGGTGGCTGACCTGCAGCAGCATATCGAGCACATGCGCTATCTCATCAGTTTACAGGACCAGGAAAACAACCACACACACAAGTAAGTATCAAACCATGCAGAGTAGAAATAAGCAAGATACACACCAGTGGCTCATTAAATCTTAATTCGCATACCAGTTTATTAATGATAGACATTCCCACATGATTAAAAAGTATAATTAAAAGAAAAGGTGATGTAACCCAACTTTTCAAGTGAATTTATTGCATTTTTTAGAAAGTATCCCAACATTCCTGGAAATGGGGTTGTAATATATATATATTTGTATATATATTTTACATATAAAATATTTTAGGTTCAATTAAATGCAGCACTACTGTTCTGCTGGTAGTTTGTTAGCAAACTTGTATCACTTGTATCATGATAAATATTATTTATTATAGAACTATATTGAAGTATCATCTAGTGTCTGTTAACATGCCGAGTTGCATATGCATCATGAGTTTACTTTGCTGCAGATGTGTTTCCAAATGTAAACTACTTCTTTATTCAGATCATGAGATCATTTTGGTAAGGTTATTCTACAAACATTGCAATTCATGCAGAATGTGTCTCTCTCGCTCTCTCTCTCTTTTGCTCTCTCTTTCTCTTTCACTCTCTCTCTCTCTCTCTCTCTCTCTCTCACTCACTCACTCACTCACTCTCACTCAGATTGGTTCACGCCCTGCTTCCTGCCTACCGCCGCCAGCGGCTGGCCCTGAAGGCCACGGGCATGTCCACAGATGGCACGGAGCAGGAGGAGCTGGAACACCTGGTGCAGAGAGAGCGGGGAGTGGTCTGGGCCGACCAGGAGAACACGGAAGAGAAGGCTGTACCAGACGATTGCACTGAGAACACCTGTCTCCAACCCATCCTGTCTTTCTCTCACCTCATCACTCACCAGAACACACCATGCAGTGAGTGGCCTCCTTTAATTGGTCTCTATGACTGGCAGGAAAGCATTTTAGGCCAGATGAAATATAATTCTCAGAGGCACATGAACTGATAAACGTGTAGATTGAATTTATGTGTTTAGTTATTTAAGAAAAAAAACATTTAGAGGGAGGCAAAATTCATTGCAATTTCATTAGCAGTTTTTTGGTTTTAATACAGACTTGTATTATGTCTAGGAATAAAAACTATTAGGGTCAGAAAGATTCATTTTGATTGATTTAGTGTCGATTTTCTTTTTTATCTGAGTAAACCATCATTCATTCTGATCGATTACCAGTCCTGTAACTGTCGATATACTGTAAATGTGTTTAATCGTGTGTACAGTTATGTATAAAGTGCTTTTAACCAATGATCGTTCGATCTTAACTCTCTCCAGGTGCAGAGAAACACACATGCAGAGTCTCTCAGCGACTTAAACTCTCTAGCTCACCAAAAGGTAAATACGCGTGCGTGCATGTATGCCATCACTCTAGTGCTGTTATTCAGGTGCCCATTTTACTCTGTGTTTAATTTAGTACTTATGTAAACTCTTACATTTGTAGCTTTTTATTCACTTGTTCATCTTTATAAGTATAATAATTATAATTTCAGTTGTATTATTCAGTCCCTGCAGTAAAACTGATGGGAAAGATGAGTAATTCTGAGTGATGAATATAAGGACCAAGTGGAATGCTCATGAAATATAACTAACAAACAAAACAAATCTCGCTAGTACATAACATTTTGCAAAATATTAATAAACTTTTAACACAAAAGTGAAGTTGGGAACAGGGAGTTATGTATTTTGGGTAAAGTTGCATTATAATTTCTTTAGTTTTTTATGTTTCTTTAGATCTGTGTATATCATTGTATTTATTCAATATTATGATGTGCTTTCCCCATTCTTATAAAAGTCATACGCTGGTATAGTAGTGTAGTATTCCACTCCTTGTTTTTGTCATATTTTTTTGCCATGTGTCACGGCTGTGTCTTTGTCCCTTCAATCCTCTTCTCTGTTTTCCCCACAGTCCACTTCAGCATGTTTCAGCTTCAGTCATTAATCCAGCCTCCAGTGACACAAGCATTACTCATGTTGCTTGTGTATATGTGTTTTTGAGTAAGAGAGAGGGAGACAGTTCCATCACAGTGGCAAGCACTTCCTTGTCAATTATGTCTTCATGTCACTCTGAACGCTTACAACTTACTATTTGGTTTTAGGCAGACATTCTATACTTTTTTTTTTTTTTACTTTGTTAGATTAGATCAGTATTCAGCATTGAATAGAAGTTGCAGTTAGTTCATGCTGCAGCCAGATCTGCACCCCATGAAATAAACTGCAAATGAAAAGTGAAATTATCACCTAAATGAAATGGCAAGCATCAAGAAAACGAGACAAAAAAAATTTCAATATTCAGGGTTGATGCACGGTTCCTTTGCACAGCTGACTTAATAAACTGACACTTGCAGGGGTTTTATATAGAGGAAAGGGAGGAAAGGGGAGGAAACCTTTTGGGGAATGGTAGACGGCATGAGTTATGGCTTGGTAAATTGGCTGTAATGATATTTGCTACAGAACAGGTGTTACTCATTTGATTGAGACACATCGTGGGGAAATACAGGAACACACTAGGTCCCAGTTGGGGTCTGTACTGGGTGAGAGGGAAAAACATAAAGCCAGTGAGGCTGAGAAATGATTGTGAAAAGAAATAATCTCCAGCACTGAGACCTATTATACGTATCCTTATAGGACTGACTTCTAAATTGTGCATTAGGAATAAATCCTAATACTTGACCAGTGGATTTATCGTTTCAGTCATTAGCCTTGGCCGCACTGTGCCACATTTCTTGGATTTCGGAATATCCGTTCTGTAAAAATCTGGTTTATCCTTCACTTAGGAATACGTTTAAGAAAGCCAAATCCTTTATAACATATTCTGATGGTTTCCTCCTGTGTCCCCAGCGGCTGTTTTTTTTTTTTTTAGATATAAAATAATGTGAAATGAATCCCGTTCTGGACAACGCTTTGCAAATGCCTTCTCATATAATCTCTGTGTCTTTCTCCAACTCCGTTTTCATTTCATTTGGTAATGTTTTCATAATTCTTAATTACATCAGCGCTTGTGCATTCTTCCTTTCTACCAGTGATTTATTTTGCAATCTCGCTTGTTTTCTCTCATGTCCATCCTTCTTTGCAGTCTCATTTTCCTCTATTCTGAGAGAAGCTCTCCATCTACCCCTCCCTCCCTGTCGCTCTCTCATTCCCCCCCTCTCGGCCCAACCCTACTCCCCCCCCGCTCTTCTCCTAGTCTCATTCATAAAATCGCTGCCGAGCGGAAAAGGAGGGGACAGGCGGCGAGCTGAGAGGCTCAGTCACGTACGATGTGAAACGCAGCCGGATCGTCAGCATGGCGAGAGGGAGGGAGGCAGCAGCCAGGCGACCCTAATCCAAGCCGTTCTCTCCCCCAGAAATAGAACTTCATGCATGTATTAATCCCATCAACCAGAAAGGCAGCATCCAAAGCACTCTGGCGTGTACACACACACACACACACACACACACACACACAACCCCAACCTCTCAACCCTGTCTGTTATTACACCGCGTTTCTGACACACAGTCTTATATCATCCTGCAGGGAGTGTTTGTGTTCGTGCGCATCACACTCACAGAGACCAGTGTGTGTTATTGTCATTCAGCTCCACCAGTGACGTAGACGAGTGCTGTTTTCTATCAGAGAACATCAAGCAGGACACGCTAGGGCTCAGCTTCCAATGAGCTCATCTCTAATATGTTTTTTTACTAAAACTTTTTTTCCCCTCCCAGTACCCCTGTATAAGGGTGTATGCACTGGTTAGCCAATACAGCAGCATGCTCTTGGTTCGGGCAGTCTGATTTCTAGAGAGTGACAACAGCTCTTAAAGGATACATCTTCTGTCTTTATCAATCACAGCTCCTCTTTGTATATCTGCACCTTCTCCCCTCCCCCCGACTCTATCCGTGAGTCAGTATGCCAGGAGAACGCGACATGTTCCCAGCATACTTCAGCGCTCAATACTCCGTGTCAGAGCTCTTCAGCAGCATCCTAAACCCTGCATGCGCACACACACACACATACTTCATTAAAGCTTCACAACAGCATGTGTTTGTTAAACACCTTGCCTAGACGATCCTCTCACTGATTTGAGGTTTTTATACACATATACACATATAATCCCTCTCTGGTCTGTCTTTCTTATTCTCTTTCCCCCCTGAGCTTCACTCTATCTCTCTCCCACTTTCCTCTCCAGTCAGGTGCACTGCTACTGACTCATCTGACCAGGTGATGAAAATAGCTAAATTATTCAGTAGTGGATGCATATAGAACTACTCCGGATAGGAGCATCGGGTCTATGAATAAACTTGAACATATGTTATATAGAGTGCTAGCGTGGTTGAAGAGGGACTGGGAGTAGCATGAATGAATGTGTGAGTCATCATCCGTTTTCGGTGCGTGGCTGTACTCCGTGTACTGTTTTAAGAAGTGGAGGGAGAGGATCTTGATCAGGATCTTGTGTGATTCCACTCAAATTGTCAGTGATTGGGTTTGCCTTTTTTCGACTGTGCATTCATTTGCTGGATGTGACAGGTTCACACTGAATATGACACATCTGCATAGTGAAAACACACAGCTAGCAGCCTTTGAAATACCCATGCTTTATTCCAGTACCCTGTTTGTATACTTCAAAACATGTGTACAACTGCACAGCTGTAACACTGGTATAGAACGTGTGGCAGATTTGCAATCCTTTCTACAGCATTTGTACGTCATTCAACAGACATGGGCATTAAAACAGTGTGATGTATGGATTTGCATTTTGAAAGACATAAGTTGTGTGTGTTACAGAGCTGGCACTAAGAACCTATTTTTCATATTTCATAAGGTTAAATACAGTTAATAAATCGAATTTGTTGATTAAGAGTTATGAAACTATACGAAAATAGTGTGGCCTGTAGTGAAAATACACAGCACTTTTTTTACAGGCAACTGACAAAAATATATTAACTAGAACACAATTAACATCAGTTTCTGATAGATCTGGATTTGACTGACATGGCACACTGCCTTTCCTCCTTATTTTAACTTAAATTGAGCTTTTTCAGAAAGCTCAGGAGTAGATGCAGTTCCGTTCTTTGAAAGGCCAAGACTGTGGGTTAATGCATAGCTGTCTGCCTGTAGGTAAACCTGAATGTTCCCTTGTGGTAAATAGCCTAATCAACAAACCTAACAATTTTATTAAAGCATCTATCTTAAGGCACTGCCCTGAAAGTTCAGCATGTTTAGGCTATTTGTCTTACTTAACTTGGCTTTGCACTTGGGTTTCTTCTGTTTTAGAGACGGCCTTATTTAATCTTATGTATTTTTTATTATTATTATTGTACAGACATAATATTAACCAACTTAACAAATTAATGAATGCTTATTTTAGCTTGTATCTTTGTTTATATATTGTATGTTTAAGCTTGTGTGATTGTATTAAGTGCTTTTTTTTTCAGGCCCTATCCCTGGAGAGGCACATGCATCTGATATTGCACCGAAAATGCCAATCAGGAGGAAGCTGGCCATTTCGCCTGTGAAGCCTGGCTCAAGATGTGATGGTGCCGCGCCGCCTCACTGTCCTCCAGGTCTGCAGGAGGTGCTGCGTCAAGAGGACATGTACCCACTGCCTAACACACCAGAGACACAGGCCTCCAATGCTCCAGTCTCTATCCACCCTGATTCCACCTTCGACGTGGGCATAGACGAACAGGGGGAGGAGACAGCTCGGATTAACGGCACAATAATTCTGTCTCCCAAATCACCTGATCCTCCTGGAGCGTCAAGCCTGAGCCAACTCCGTGTGCTGCGTGCCAATAATGCCAACAAGGCCCCTAAAAGGTAAAAACTGACAAGAAAAAGAATTACTTGAAATACACACTGAACTTAGACTGTGTGCTACATACATCTTTCATTGGCATGTTCAGATACAGTCTTGGGTGAAAGATGGAGGTTAATAGCATTCTGTGGTTTGTAGGTTGGAGATTCCATCACTTCTTGACCTGCAGAGATCCAAACCATCCTACATGGGCATGACATCAGCAGCACAGGGCAAACGCAAGCTCAACTGGTCAGTGTTCACTCGTTAAATTAAATCACTAACATGGTCTCTTGGTAAATAAAAAATTTGCCCAACTCTGTATGGACCAAATCATTTTTTTTTGCTTTTCAAATGAATGAAACCCTCAAATCAAATGAATCTGTACAAATAAGACAATTCTTGGCTAGCTCACCAGGCGAGAGTCAGCTACAATCTGCTGCCCAGTCTTATGTTTTGGTTCCCTGAAACCTGAGTAGAGAGAAACAACAGTCCATTATTACTGTAAGAAACGAAGGTCAGTCAGTTGAGATGGTTTGGGATGAGTTGGAGAGCAGAGTGAAGGCAAAGCAGCCAACAAGTGCTCAGCACCTCTGGGAACTCCTTCAAGAAGAAGAATCTAAAATCTGAAACGTATTTTGGTTTGTTTAACACTTTTAAGTTTACTACATGATTCCTTATGTGTTCCTTCATAGTCTGGATGACTTCAGTATTAATTTATAATGTGGGGGTGCGAATAAATAAATAAAAACTTTGAATGAGAAGGTGTGTCCAAACTTTTGACTGGTACTGTACAAATAAAATATTAATAGTCCACGTAGGGAATCTGCTCATCCCAGGCACCCATGCTACCTCCTGATATATAAGCAGACAGTACTTACAGTCGTGTGTGCATGTTTGTGCCCTGCTCCAGCTTCGGAAAAGAGATGGGCCCAGACACTACACAGGGTGCTGCAGCTCCTAAACGTATTAAGCGCGATACCTCTGATACCACGAAACCACTCCGTGTACGACGCTTCGGAGGTAAGTGTGGTCTTTCATACAACTACTTTTACATCCACAGCTCTTTTAATTGAATCCCATCACTGACATCTTCAGTTAATCTAAGAGTTAGGTTCCAGCTGCCCAGAACATCCCTTTGGGCTCTGTCCTTATTATAGAAGTGAAGCACGATCATCCCTTGTGGATTTTTTTTATTAAGCCTTTATATAATCTATTATGTTTGTCTAAGTGCTAATGAAGTGTTAGGGCTTGGCCACCTGACAGCTGTTAAACTCTCAGCTAAACACATTTCCCAGGCTCCTCCCATTTCCCACTGACTCTTACTCTTGAAGTCTCCTTCCCAGTCTTCTTACTACTGATCCATCATGCTTTTTGTTTTGTTTTGTTTTTTTCACCGTCTTCTAACAACAATTTGATCATTTTTCCTCTGTTTGTCTTCGTCTTGTCCTTTTACTCTTCAGAGAACGAGCCAAGCAGGAGAGTGATGCGCAGCGTATCAGAGGGAAACCTCCATAAGCTCGACTCTCATAAGCCTAAATCATCATTTCTGGGCCCTGCTGCCCTGTTCAGGAAAGTCACAAAGCGGATGTGAAATCTCTCAAGTATCACCACTTAAACACACACACCTTTTGAGAGCCTCATGCACTGAACACACACACACACACACACACATCTGCCGTATGGACACCGTGAGGAGATTTGAAGAGACGAGATGTCCTAAGTGTTTAAAGCAGACTGTAGATTTTTTAATGTACAGCTTTTTAACGATATTAAAATACTTTTGTACAAAGTTTTAACCTAGTGTCGAATGAAAAATAATGATTTTTTTTTCTTAGTTCCTGATGCTCAGTTGTTTCCGTCTAAAAAAAAATCTTTTAAAACTTTTAAACAGTTTAAACTTCCTGTCAGTCAAAACATTGTAATAAAAACTCTGGACACTTTTTGCAGTTGTTTTGCAATGTGCTTTTGTTTGTTTTGGAAAAATCGCTTCAGGGCCACCTATCATGAACAACTTCTTTTCTAGTGTCATGTTTTTACATGTTCAATGATAAATATGATTCTATCTAAAGATAAATCTCCAGGTCGGTGTACAGACCTTTGGATGTTTTGCTTTTAGGATTTTGTTCAACAAGTTGTCAATGAATTCATCTTTTTAATAAAATCATTGATAAATGTTCACTGATTTTTTTTTTCTATTTTTAGAGCAAAACTGTTTATAATGAAGCCGAATGATCATATAAATAGCGTTGTTAAATTATTAGATACTGAAACAATTGTGAAGTGAAGTTGGCATCCCATCAGAAACCCTTAAACACAGTGTGTGCTATAAACTTTAAAATCATGCACCAAGTGTGCTCAATAAATCCAGTTCTGCCATTCTGTCCTGCACAAATGGTTCCTTTGATGGCACAAATAAACCAGACCTGGTGTGATCTTTACACCACAAACAGCGCACAAATGGAAACACTTTTATTTGTTTACTAGTCTCAACTTAACACTAACAACAGGGCACAGAGTTTCATACATTGTTTACAGTTTCTGGCGACCAGATTCAGGACCTTGAAGGCCTTACTCTGGTTGGGGAATTAATGCTTTCAGAACATGATCTATACTGAAAAAGGTTCGCAGAATTCTTATGTTAGTGATGAAGGACATTATGGCATGCTTGCTTATACAAAAAGGATTGGAGATTGGTCAGTTGTTATATCAGTCAAATGGCCTCTTTCTGTGAAAGTAAGTGGATCTTCAGCACATTCACAATACCAGACTACCTGCTTCCTGATTATTGGAGGTCCAAATGTCCATGGGGCTATTTTTATAACTAGTGTTGAATGGAGAGATTGTGCAAAGAAGCAGCATTGGCTTTATTACAAAGACCCCAACATTTACAGTGTAGCTGTTTATAGCATTTGCTTTTTTTTTACCCTTTTATATGACATCACAAGAAATACCTGAAAACTACACTTTGTTGGGGGTTTTGGTTTTCTCTTCAGTTACAGCAGCCATCAGACCAAACACGTTATTCACCCAACAGAACAGCAAATTCAATGAAGACAAAAGAATGTAGTGTGTTTGCTTCTAGTAGCAGATATTTCCGCATTGCTTTGACTTTATCTAGGTGAACTGACCTGGGAATTCATGAGCCTCTGTCTTGTAAGCTAGTAGAAAACAAAAAAGGTATGTACAGGGATTAGACAATGAAACTGAAACACCTGTCATTTTAGACCACAATAATGTATTAGTATGGTGTAGGGC
>JAOVYV010000035.1:5266975-5280469 GCA_025674545.1 Hassar affinis | reverse complement strand
CCAGGCTGGTCCAATTTAGCCATGAAACCTCCCACACTAAAATGATAGGTGTTTCAGTTTCATTGTCTAACCCCTGTGCATCCTAACCAGTCTCGGCCAATGTCTCTTACAATTACTATTTGTTTTATTCTGAATATATATTCTTTTTCTTAACCTTTTCAAGTTCCAGGGTATAATTCACTTATTAATGTTAAAGCATATTATTCAGGAAGGACTGTGATTTATTCAGTATTGACAGTGAAACTAATGTGGTTAAATTCATTAGGGTGTGATCAGTGATCAGATCGAATACACCCAATATACAAGTAAGATTCAAATTGTTTTGAAGACTAAGGTCATTGAAAAAAAGGAGTTTAGGTTTGGTCACAACACTACCTCAGGCCAATCATATGATAGGTCATAACCTTGCATACCTGTATGTCTTTGGTAGTATGTTGGTCTGTGTAAGAAAAATGTATGTATGTATATCTTTCATTCCATTACACTAAACATGCATATTTCTTACTCTAAACAGTCCGTCTGTTTAAAGTGTTCATAGGCTGATAATCCATGATGCTCAAGTTCTGAAAGGATGCGAGATAGAATGAGTAGGAGATTAAAAGATGAATGGAGAAAGAAGTGATGCTCATTCAGCTGTACAGTCTGTCCCTGAATCTCTCCCTCCCACCCCCATTACTGCCAGAGGTTATTTTTACTGCCAGGTACGAGTAAGTCATGATGCGCAAGCCTCATTACTGATATTTATGGAACACAAATTGAAACGGAAAAATGATACAGTGTCCCCCTGAGGACCCATCCGCTCTTAATAGTTGTCGGTAAAGGCAGTGAAAGGAGGGGGTTCAAAACTGCTGACGGGCGGAATTCTTTCAGCCGCCGTGCGCTTCACATCTCGTAATGATTCTGGAGACCAGACGAAGCCCAGATGTAATTAACTGCCACAAACAAGCACGCTCGGGTGACCTGCGTAACAACAACAACATAGAAAAACTGTATCTACAGATGAAATTTAGAAATAAATCTATAATCCACAGGCAAAAGTGGAGGTATTGTGGTGTGGTGTTATTCTGTAGTATAGTTATCCAGTTACAAAACAAAATCATTAACATTTTTTGTCCACTGGCATGTTGGTGTTTTAATTTAAAATTTGAGTAAGCTCTTTAGAATAAAGCTTTTCAGTATGAATTCATTGACCAGTTGGTTTTGCTTCATGGCTGTTCAAAATGTATTCTGTATTTATTCGGTATTAGTTACTTAGTTGATTTTATCCATCAGAGTGATAGGAAATACAAAAGTTCTAGTCACGATGTTTTGGAAATCCTTTTTGACCTTTAAGCCGAAGGGTTTTTTTTTTTATTCCCAGACACAATTTGGCAGCAGAAGCAATGCAATGTTTTTTTCGTATTCTTTTTGAAAATATTTCAAAATCTTTATTATTCCTTCTACGCTTTTCCTTGATCTCCAGGCCATTTTTGTTCCAGTAGCCATGTTTATTTGATGTGTGTGGCTTTGCTGATCAGTTAAATGACAAAATAATTTGTGTGTAAATCAGCTGTTAAGATCATTCTGGGTAATGTTTTAAGAAATGCTGCTAACTACTTTGTCTGATGTAGTCTATTTAAAATGCTTATATCAAAGCTAGATACACAAAGACACACACTAGATATGTGTCTGCATTTGTTTTGCTCCGTCTTCTTTCATATTCCCAGCACTTTTCAAAACAAAGCTACACCCATGTTGTAACCGGTCAGCATCACATCACATCATATTTAGAGTTTTGCTATTATACAGCAGAGAGAGGAAGAGCATCACCTTTAACCTTTGCAGCCCGGTCCAGACTTATGACTCACAGGGGCAGAGATGAGGACAGATACAGAGAGAAAGGGAGACAGGCAGAGAGGAGGACAGGTGCCTCAGAGACCAGACCTTTCCACGGCTTTCTGGCATAAAGTAGACAGTGACAGAGACAGGCAGTCTGTAACGTCAATCATTTTTATTATTTAGTGCTTGGTAGAAAATTCAATTAAGACATCAGTTGAACACTGGTTATTAAAATGTAAAATGATTCCCCGTTCATCTGTGTGACAATTTCTGATAGCATGGATAATATGTACAGTTCATGCATCAGCATTACATTAACAAAGGCAAGTAGGAGATAAAAAAAAACTCCATGAATTGATTATTACTGTGTAATTACCTTATTATTACATGAAAATATTAAAACTGATTTTTTTGGTCTTCATTTATGTTATATTATTGTAGTTAGACATAAACGTCAGTTGGTAAGTCTAAAATATACTGTTATTGTTTGTGCTTTTACCAAATGAGCTTTATTCAGAATGAACAGATAACATGTTCCAAATGGAGGAAATACAGATAAAAATTTGTAGTTGAGTTGACTTTGTTCAGAAAGTTTGCCAGAAAGGTTTCCAGGGCATTTTGTTGAGACAAGAGGTATACATCAGGACTACTTTCATCTTCACAGAACAAAGACCACGTTCATTCATATTCATCCTTAGTAACTGTCTGGTCAGGGTTACAGTGGTTTAAATGAGGCTACTGGTTTGTTTAAAATTTGGGAAACAATACCAAAAAAAGGTTAGAGAAAGTGTTGCAGAGAGGTACAAATAAACTGAAACTGAAATTTAAAGCCAAACAAACAAAAACATTTTACAAAAAGTCTTTACATTTGTAGTTGAGACAGGTTTGGAATTTGAGTTATGTAGCTGAAGCGGAGGAAACATCAGAACAAGAATTCTGAGCTACTTTACCTAGTTTCCCTGTAGACTTGTACAGTAAGGTGTAATATCCATGTAATTGCCATACCATTTTTGTGTTGTAACATGATAACACATCAAACCCAGCAGCGGTGGCTGGTCATTATGGGCACTCCTCCCTCTTTTCAAGTTATCCAGAGAAGAAACATCTTAAACATAAGTTAATTATATATTGTAAAATAAATATAAAATAAAAAAAAATTTTCATATTTATCACTTGGTTATTATGCTAGCATTTATTTTAAAAAATGTTTCTGTGTGAATAAATATACTTCCTGTGTGGGGTGACAGCCAAACTAGTGTCTCTGCAGAGCCTTAAACTTTTGGCAAGCAGGTGACCTGAGGCTGCTCTCTAACTGGTTGCTTCAGAATTTGCAACAGGGTGCCGGTCTGTGTTCTCTGGACACGGCCATATTCATTCTTAGCATGTTAGTATTGTTTTTTTTTTAACCTCATGTGATTCTTAAATTCTTAATCCGCTCGTTAGTTGACTGGTATTGAGGAGTTGAACTGCCAAGTTTCAGGTTTCTGCATCATCTCTTCTAAATAAAAGAAAATTCAGTTTTATCTGCACCAAAAAACAATTTCACAACAAGTTCAACTGAAGAAAAAAAGCATAAAAGAAAATTGGTATTAAATTGATTTCAAAAATCAAAAATTAAGATTTTGGCTTAAAAATAGTCTTATATTTAATGCACTTCACTGGCATTAAATATTTTCCTTTGATTTCAAAATATACATTCCAACTGGTAATGATTGATTCAGTCCTTTAAATACTGTTGGTGCTTTTAAATGGGTTAAATATTGATTTGTGTGGGTTTGGTGGTGTGCACACATTAATATTATTGATAATAATGCAGATTATGGTTTAAAGATGTGGATTAATTTTCTATAACAGCAACTCCAACAGTAGTGCTGACTGTAATTCAGATCATAGGTTTATATTAATGCGCTCCGTATAAAAAAACTAATCTAATACTTATCGTTACTATAGTAACAGTTTCACAGGGACTTGTATGGTGGCCCTCTATATAGTCTAAGGCTAATAATAAACAGATAAGAAATATGTTGTTAACACATTTAACACGGAAATATACTGTGTATACTCTCAATATGTAGATGTTTTCTGTAAGGAGATGTTTAGTTAACCTTTATGAAGGGAGTCTCCAGTGTCAGGATAGAGGACTGTGTGCATTCTTGTGTCTCTGTAACATGGCAAGCTGGTGAGGCAGCAACAATGTAATGCTGCTATAACATAATGTAAAGTGAGAAATAACTTCTCTTGTGGTTGCTTCAGAACTTTAAATGAATAGGAAGCATAACATCCTGTTCATTAATATATTAATGATAAAATGGTAATAATTATTGGCAAATTGCTGTGGTATAAAAGGAATAAACCACATCAGGATGAGCTGTTACTCGAAGATAATCCTTCCTATAACAGCATGTTCTGTTGTGTTTTATTCCTTATTCTGTATATTACTTGCTTATTATCAAGCATCCTTTATTTTAAAGCTTACAGGTTTATTCTCATACCAAGGGACAAATGTGAGGTTGAGTGGAAAAACGTTATTTCTCTATAATCTATTACATAATACGATATCTATCTTGTACTGAACCCTTATTTTATTATTTATTTGTAATTATGATCCCTCAAAGAAGCCATTTCATCTTTCAGCATCCTTCAAATACCACTGTCAGCCATGTCAGGAAGATTGACATGAAATTCTATGGCAAAAATAGTTGCATCTATGTCAAGAGTTATACATAAAACACAGGACTTTTACATGACCGTGTCCCACTAAGTAGATTTTACAAACATTAAGAACAAACAAACAATGGCAAGATTGTACGAATTTTCATAAGCCAACACATATGAACCATTATAAATTGTTAAAGCCGTAGTGAGAAATGAGCCCATGGCTGTAGCTTTACTTCTTTGCTTCATTAACAGAGAGCATGTGCTGTTCTCTGAGACAAGGTTGTTTATGAGCACTTTAAAAAGTAATGTTGCTGCCATATTTTAGGCTTAAAACGCTATCATATTCATTATTGGTCTACAGTGAACACTCACTTCTTCATGTTTGTGCAGTCTTGCAAAATGTAAGGCATAAGCGGCGTTCAGTTTGTAAAACAGCTTTAACGGTAATGTTTAATTAGAGGAACCTGAACTCTCAAATCAATTTTATTTGTATAGCATTTTACTAATTGTCACAGCATAGCTTCACGGAAATCTAGTTGATGATTTGGATCCCTAATGAGGATGGTGAGGAAAAACTCCCTGAGATGACATAAGGAAGAAAATTTGAGAGCAATTGGACTCAAAAAGAACCCGTTCTCTTCTGGGTGACTGCGGATAGTGAGATTATAAATCATTACAGTGTACATGTGTAGAGGAGTAAAGGCAAACAGTACTGAGTGTGTTATAAGACTAATCAGTATGGCCAGATTAGGAATAAGTGTCCTCGGTTGAGCACAGGGCAGTCTGTATGATTAGAGCAGAAGGTCTTAGGTTCAAGTCTACAGTATTCATGTGAGCTTATCCACTCATAAATATAGGGTATTAGCAGCATAATATAGGGACTAGAGCAGCAAAAGCTCACACAGAATCTGCTGATGTCCCCAAAGCATTCATATAAGAGCTATAAATGCTTGAGAAAAGCATTAACTCTATTAGAGTGTTGTCAGAGTGCTGGCATTGAGTTATTTGATTTAATTACTTATTTCTTTTTAGTCATGATGTCTTGTGGCCCTCAAGCAATGGGACTGAGGAAAAATGAAGTTTCATTAACTCTTTGTGCTTGTGGTTAACTGGTCTACATTAAAGTAGATACATTTCAATACATTTCTAATAATCACCAGTGACTGAAAAGGAAAAGGAAATATTGAATTGAAAAGGAAATAGTGAGGCTCCCGTGTGGCACAACAGAAAAGTGTTCCAGAGATTGCTAGTTCAAAGTCGAATGATAGGACAACCATCTGTGGCTAGGAGCAAAGTTGGCCATGCCCTCTGGGTGGGAGTGATGGCATTCACAGAAACACTATGTGAGCTGATGTATGCAGAAGAGGGCAGATCATGCTTTCTTCTGAGTGTGTTACATTGCTCTGTGATGCAGCATGACCAGAAGTTTGAGAAAAGATACAGTTGGTTAGCTTCATGTGTCTCAGAAAAAGCATGTGTTAGCCTTCACAATCCCCAGTTGGTAGTCATCATAATGGCTCATGGGGACAAGTTGGAGAAGAGTCTTCCAACAGCAATTCCATTCATCTGATCAGACCACAATATAATGTGGAAATATACGCTTTCGTATATCACAACTTGCTGTTTACTGTCAGTCCCATTCCTATTCTTTGAAAGATCTTTCCAAAGTTCTTTTCAGGTGATATTCAGAAGCAGTTCTGAAGAAACATAAAGCAGACTTTAGTATCTGACATTTCCTTTGACTGAATCTATGTGGATGACTTAGTTAACAATAATGGAAATCTGTATCCTCCAAAATCTTCCCTGTAGATATTTGACTCAAACAATATCCTGTTCTAAGGTAACTCAGACTTGCTAATGTGGTTTAGGACAGAGTATGAATTCCTGTCATCTTCACCAGTCACTGGTATCAATTTGGCATCATTCACCACAAAACAAGTGACTTAGGAGTGTGTTTACATTAGTGAATGTTTACAAGAAGCCCCTACACCTCACTTTATATACTGTAGTGTAGAAATGGAACTGTAGGTCTACTGGAAACTGGAAGCAATGTGGATAATAATATAATCCTACTTTCTACTTACAAAATGAGATTATATAGCATAAAGATGTTGGTAATTTAGTCCTCCTTTTGCCATTATAATAAAGTCCAATCTTCTAGGAAGGCTTTTCCACTAGATTTTGGAGCAAGGTTATGGGGATTCAGCTACATTCAGCCACAAAAGCATTAGTGAGGTCAGGCACTGATGTTGGGTGAGGAGGCCTGAGGTGAAGTCAGCATTCCAGTTCATCGCAAAGATGTTCAGTGTAGTTGATGTTAGGGTTCTGTGCAGGCCACTGAAGTTCTTCCACTCCAACCTTGGCAAACCATGTTTTCGTGAAGCATGTTTTATGCATGTCATGGCGCTGTCATGCTTACTTTCAGTGAAGGGAAATTGTAATGCTTCAGCATACATCCTATACAATGCTGTGCATCAGTTTGGGGTAGAACCGTATGTGGATGTAATGGTCAGGTATCCACAATCTTTTGGCTATAATGTGTATTCATTGTATATGGAATGAATGGTGCCAAATCAGAGCTTGAAGGTCCAGGTTTTGATCCCAAGCTCCAGTTATTATCTACCCATTTCCAAATAGATTGTCTCTAAGATATTTAGCTTTCAAAAACATTTGTGTGCTGTATGGTGTGAGGTGTCATGGACTGTCATCTCATCCAAGGTGTATTCCCACCAAATCCCAGGATAGGTTCCAGATCCACCACAGAAGATGAATGAATGAATGAATGAATGAATGAATGAATGCATTTTTAAGATTCATATTAAATGCTATGAAAAACTACGAAATGAGGCACCATGACATGGAGCCAGAGCAGTAAACAAACTCTGAATCATGTAAGACTGTTACTATGGAGCTTTGGCCTGAAACTGTGTTGCATTAATTGGATATAGGTACAGTTTTCTCTACAACACTGTACAGAGCAATATGTTTTATTTGTTAGAACTGGCTTCAAAAGTCCCCACTGTTTGTGTGTGCACATGTCCAATGCATGAATGATCAAAAATAAAATCATGCGCTAATGATCTACTTCAGATCATTAGCATTCTGGCAGGCTGGATGAGAGCAGGTCAGGGGCAGGACCAGGCAGGAGAGGACAGAAGCAGGTAGTATCCCAGCTGACTGGCATTCAGAAGGCACTATCTGTACACAAGAGGTGTGGGGGAGGGCAGGGGTGGCATGCAGAGCCATGAGTGAGTCAGCCACGGAGCCTGTGAAAACTGTGGGAGAGAAGGCAGAACGGAGAGCAAGAGAAGACGAGAGCGATGCTGTGAATGCCACTATGATAAAAAAAACAGAGGAAAAAGAGTACGACTTAGTGTGAAGGAGGTTTTCAACTTTGAATTATATGAGTCTACTGACCGACCACGGCCGCCTACATTTTAAGAGATATGATTAATATTGTTGTAGCATGATATGATATTTAGCTGTGTTCATCAGCGCAGCCCACTGAACTTGACCAACATGGCGCCCTCCCCCCACCATCCATCTGCATCATCTTTTAAAAAAATGGATGTTGCGTGGCGTCTCTGCGTTACACCCACAACCATATGAACAACAGTGATCAAAGTTGATCCTGGGCACTGCTTTGCCACTGACCCCATGCTAGGTTCCTAAGAGTCTCTGGTTACAGCACATAATAGTGTTTGTGTAGTGTGAGTAGAAGAGCAACAGACCGATAAAGTGGTGTCATGTCTTATAATCAAATAGTAAGTTACATGGCTTTGTTGGGGTTCAAGTTGTCTGAAGTTGAAGTGACATGCATGTTCATTCCAGACAGCCACGTACTAAGGCTGAGAGACAAGGTGCATATAAAAGCTTTTGCTTCAAATATTCTTGATATTTGATATGAATAAGCCAGAATAGCATATGCATAATATATTACATGTAAGTGATGTCCCTTTACATAAGGTTCTTAGACCAGATATTTGATGTAAGAGAGGTTTGGAGTGATTCTTTTTTCAAGTATACATATCTACTTCTCTGATCATCTTTTCTGGTTCTGACGCATGTGTGTGTGTGTGTGTGTGTGTGTGTGTGTGTGTGTGTGTGTGCTTGTGTGTAGGTGTGTGATGTGTTACCTGAAGCTCACACACTCTTTACTGTGACTGTGTGAGATTTCTGACATACTGTTTCAAATCTTTTCCAACTTCTGCTAGAGTTCAGTCTCGGGTAAATACCACCTATTACTCATGACACTTCCCAGCACATTTGTAGGACACATGCAAGCATATCGCCTCGTCACTGCATAACAATTAGCTGTGTGAACGCACACCGTGCGACTGATGGAATTTTCCTGATATCACACAACGTTTGCACTTCGGACTTATGGGCTGCAAAATGAACCGTTACTCCTGTTGACGAGACCAAAAAAAAGGGGCGCGGGGGAAAGAGACACCGTTCTGCACAAGTTACGACAACACTTGACTATCGACGCGGACTTCACCTCCGTTCTCACACTTGTAGGCTACTTAAACAAGGAGGCGCACAGACAGTGGTTGCACAGATGTAAGTATGGCACTTAAAAATCGTTTTTCTTCTGCTCGGCTTTCCAGCAGCGTCGCTCCAGGCTTTACGCAGCAACAAGTCGCCTTGAACTTTAGTTTGACTTGATGCAAGATAATATATTGGATACTGGATAGACATTTTGCTCTTACCTGACTCAGGGCCATCTCATCAACAGTGCGTCGTACAAGTGCGCGTGAAGTTGACATGATGACGCGCGCTATATAGCGTGTGCAACGAGGCGGCGGGTCACATCAAACGGAGCACACTTGCACGCGGGAACTTAACTTTTCCGGTCAGCGTTTTAATTGCTCTATCAAGTGTTCGAGAGACAGAGAGAGAGAGTGAGAGAGAGAGTGAGAGAGAGAGAGAGAGAGAGAGAGAGAGAGAGATTTTGCCGGTCAGTTTTGCTCGTGCGCGCCAAAACTTCAACGTCTGTGCTTGATTTCGTTAGGGTGTCCGTCTGAACGAGTTCAGCGCGTAAACCTAGACAATCCGCTTTTTGGGGAGTTATTCAGTCGCGTCTCGCTCTTTTTTTTTTACTTGTGTGTCCTGCCGACAGAAAGCCGCTGAGTGTCAGGGAGTTTAAAGCACGCGGATATTGCAAAAGGGGGTTATTAGATTCATAAGTCACCCGAGTGGTGGGCGATTTATTGAGCACGGCAGAAGTTCTCGTATGATGACTTCAAACAAGACACATTACCTACCAGCATCTGTTGGAGCGTGTGGATATTAAAACACTGCTATCTCCAGCACGGCATTGGGGGAAAATGGTAAGTAGACAGGAATCAGCTACACTTGCGGGATGAAGTGCCTAGAAACTGACATTGCTTGTGGAATAGGGCTCGCAGGAAAATAGAGCTTTATTCGGATGGGTGGTCTCATGCTTATGGACGCCAGGAGTAAAGGCTAATGGCAGGGTAGAGGCATACTATTGCCAACCATGTAACTTTGCGCTGGTGTTAATAACAAAAATAAGAAAGAAAGAATCGGAGCGTGCAAGATGCTGAGAGATACGTAGGGATTGAGAAGATAAACATTTCTAAGGGTATTGCTCCTCTTTTGCGCGCGGTGTGCCCAACAGTCTGCATTGTTTACTGTCGGTGTTTTGGTCTTTCAATTTTTGAACTAAATGTGTTTTTTTCTCTTTTGGATGTCAGTGTAAAGCAACATGTGTAGACATGTCGATGTGCCCTGCAGGACATGAGCGGTGCTGCGCATCAAAGCGCGTTACTGAGCGGGACCTGTTACGGTGGGATTTGGGGACTCCTGTTAGTGGAAAGACGAGCGGCCTTTTTGAAATAAGTGCTTCTTTTGTATAAGAAAACATCCGGCCAGCATGTGATCAAATATTTACAGGACGGGCTTGGCAAGGATATATATTCACGTGACGAGGCATGGGGAAGCAATAGAGTAAAGCAATATCAAGTGGCACGCAAAGAAAGTACAAATTAATGAATTCATTCATTGCATTTTTTATTATCATCATTCATTTTTTGCCTTCGAGTAACCTTATAGCTGTGCTATGATTTCAGCACTTTGGACAGAGACACAGGAGTCGCTAAACGGACTTTAACACAGGATTGGACGTCGCCTGTCATGCTCTGCAGATCCTTTTGCCAAAAGCTAGGGTGCTGTTTTACTTTGGTCCCTTTTTCTTTTTTCTTTTTTTGTATGCGCTTTCCGAGGAAGCCCCATGTGAACGAGAAAAAACGAAGAGAAAAGAGAGAGAGCGAGAGAGAGAGAGAGAGAGAAAGAGAGAGAGAGTCAGTAGAGAGCTGCTTGCTTTGCTTTGCTTGGAGTTTGGTGGACGCTTTTCTCGCGGTGTTAAAGTTGAAGTCTTTGCGCTGCTGCTTCTTCCTCCAGCTCCACTTGGTGCGCAGCGTTAACTTTGGGAGATGCGAGTCTTGGTCGTGAAGATCTAACCACTGATAGTGGTTGTCGGCTCTTAAACAGGTAAGAAGCGTTTCCGTTTGGATCCACTGTGTATAGATACAAGCATTTTTGCGGGGGGTTTGTTTTTACCTACTTCAGCACGGAAATATGATATGGCTTTTCCCTTTTTTTTAAGTTTGATTTGTGGTTATAAAAGGTGCCGTTACGATGTTGGGAATCAGCTTAGGGCAGAGATGATGCTTGATGTGGGAGAGTCTGTGCAGAGAGGACAGCGACTTTGTGAAGCAAATGATATAATCATATCTTCAGATAGGCTGTCTTTTTACATAGACCTCACTTGCTTGAGTTTTCTAATAGGCTAACCTAAGTATTGGTTTTCATTCTAACGTGCAGCAGCTGTATAGCATGTAGATTGTGGTGATTAAAAAGTTGCTCCGATTTTGCACGAGGCTCCTATGAGTCATTCATGAATATGTAATACTTGCGTTTGTTTATATCACGCGCTTTAAGTAATGCAAGAATACATAGGCTATATTCATTTTCTGGATAACCAGAGCGCCTTGCAAAATTGTGCATTGTTGGCTTGTGCAAGAAATAGCTTGTTGGGTTTTGTTTGTTTGTTTGTTTTTGTGCATATGCAAATCTTTGCCCTTTCTCACCATAATGATGCGGAAATCCCGTGAATAAAACGGAACATGCGTACTTGCTTTTCTTGGTAGTATCTATCTATCTATCTATCTATCTATCTATCTATCTATCTATCTATCTATCTATCTATCTATCTATCTATCTATATGCCTTCTGGCTTCTCTCTATGGTTATCGACCAGTCTAAATATGGTTTCATTAGCGTAGCTAGATCGTTAACCCTTTGCATCGTTCCTAAGTGCTGGTGCAGTCATGGATATCTGTGTAATCTGTGTCGGTAACTCCGTCCTGGCGCTCTGTCCTTTTGGTTATGTCTCTTCAGTGAGTGTTTTTTTTTTACTACAGACGCTCCTCCGTTTCATTCATGCCGGGATTTCCAGCCCTCATTCCAGCATCACCTGCTCCGTCCGCGCGCATCCGCACAACCACAGGGGGTTAAAAAAACAGATAACTTCCGTTAAAACTGTTCAGATCCGACAAAACCATAAAAGCCTGTCGTAAGAGATTTTAAGAAGTCCCTTATTTTGACCATTTCCCTAGCTCTAGCTCTATAAACGGAATAGGAATTGGGATAGGCGTGGTCAGACACCGCCGTTTGTCACGGCTCGGTAGATGGAGGCGCCGATAAGATTTGCCCGATAAGGCGAAATGGCTGAGACGGGGGCTTCGCTCGAGCGGCGGAAAGGAAACGGAAAGAGAAAGAGATGGGGAAAGAGAGAAAGCGAACGGTCAGCGTTTTGAAAAGGAAAACCTCGCTACCGGTTTGGTGACTTTTGATGCCGAATAAGTTAAAGAATTTGTTTCGGTTACAGTGAGAGAGAGGAGAGAGGAGAGAGAGAGGCGATGGATACGAGCGGCGCTCCTTATCCTTTTCTTTCTTCCGCTTTTCTTTGTATCCGCTTCTGCTCCATGTAAGACGCATGGCTTCATCCAAAAAAACTGCCTACAACCTTCCTAACTAGCATGTCACAACAGTAGGTACCTATTATTTTGACATGTTATTCAGGACGGTAGTGGGCGGTTATGGATGTAACCTGTGCTTTAAGGGCATAGCAGCTGAATGGCAGACATTCAGGCACAACAGCCCGAGATATCTACAGCTTATCTAGCTTTAATCAAGAGGCCATCAGGCGGAAAACGTCTTCTTTTTATCAATTTCATCTGCCTTTTAGTGCTTTATGATCGTTTCCCCATTCACCTTTTGTCCGGGGCACACGAGCCTCTTTCGCGTTTCATCTCTGGTAAATTCTGGTAATTTCTCTCCATTAAAATATTTGTGTGCTTCCTCTTGTGTTTGTATAATTACAGGGCACAATCTGATAGCGTTTAAATGCAACCATTTAAGATGTGCACTCATGGACTATTAGGCAGTATTTTGTGAACAGGGCAGACCACTGAGCCGAATTACTAATATTAAGATTTAATTATATTTAATGTTTATTCTATTGTCAGTCGGAGTATTATTATGATGATGATGATGATGATCTTGCATTGCATTATTGCTTCATGAAAAGACAAGAAATGTGATATGATTGCAATATGTGGATGGATTGTTTGCTCCGTGCATGCTATAACGAAACGATGATGAGTTTGCGGATAAAATGTTTATTTTGGGCTTGAAAAAAAAAAGGTGCACCGGCTTTTTGTGCGCGCGCGTGTGTATGTGTGGGATGGGTGGGTGGTGGGGGCTTTGTGTTCTTAAAATATATGTAATTTCAGTTCGGAGTCGTGTATATTCTCTTCCTTTTTTGGGGTGGTAATTTGTTACTTTTTGCTTTTTATGAGAGAGAAGGTTAGAGCTGTGGGTTTATGATGTGGGTATGGGTGTGGGCCGAGGGGAGGGAGGGAGGGAGGGAGGGAGGGGGCACGACACACTGCACGACACACTATGTATGTACGAAAGGTTTTTTTTTTT
>JAOVYV010000035.1:5236621-5247880 GCA_025674545.1 Hassar affinis | reverse complement strand
TGACCACTGTGCAGGACTTGTAGATGTCATTCCCAAGACGAATTGACGCTGTATTGGCCGCAAAAGGAGGCCCTACAACATACTAATAAATTATTGTGCTCTAAAATGACAGGTGTTTCAGTTTCATTGTCTAACCCCTGTATGTCTATTCGGTCTGTCAAATGAGCATTAAACCTGGTAAGTCTCTTTTTTCAAGACATGGTCCTTACCAGTAAGGTGTGTGACATTTTATTTATTTATTATTTTTTGAGCTCATGCCTCTATTCCTTACCATATTCTTGAAGCTCCACACCCAGGCTAATAACAATTACTGACCAGAGACTCTTTGTGGCATCAAACCATGTTCTTATTTATTGGAAGACATTCTTATCCAGACCAACAAATAAAATCAGTTAAAATCCATGAATTAATAGTTACTTATTTTGTAAGTGTTAGACATGCATTAAGAGCATTAAGAGTCCATGAAGAGCCGTATAGTATTAACCATAAACTGGTGGATTTGTAAAAATCTGAAGCATTTGAGCAAAATGTATTTAATGCAGCTTGACAGATGCCAGAGAAAATAGCGAAATGCCAGGCAAATTGTTTTTTGGCAGTGTGACCATTAATGTGTGCTAAATAGCCTCATAGGATGAATATAATTGCTCAGAAGCAGCCAATAACAATAAGTCCAGAGTTTCATGCCAAAAAAAATCGCATCTTAAGATGGTGTAGGTCCAGTGGTAGGCTTAGCTGGTAGGCTTTGTCTTTCCTCACAGAAATCTTTTTTTTTTCCCCAGACATTTCCCGTGCCATAGAGCTGTTGGACAAACTCCAGAGAACAGGAGAATTACCGCCTCAGAAGCTGCAGGCCCTACAGAGGGTTCTGCAAAGTGAGTTCTGCAATGCTGTACGAGAGGTAAACATAGTGCAGTGCAATCCCTTTAATCACATTTGCTTATGCCATGTAATATTTGTTCACATCTTTTCCCCATTTTCTTACCATTTGCCAATTTCCACTCCCTATCCAGCTCTCCTCTATCCCCTGTAGTTCTGTGGAAGGTGAAAATTGTTCCTCATATTATGTTTATGGTTGAACTGAGATAGAGATTTTCCAAGATGACTGTCACGTAAGCACTTATGGCTGGGCAATATAATGATATAATATTGATTTTGATTAATATTTAAAAAAATATATAACGGTACACTTTCCTCAGGTGTTGTGATACATTTAATATAACATTTACAGATTTTGAATGAAAAGAGATTTGTAGTCGTATAAATCTTGATCATTTTATTTAATTCCTTTTTTTTTTACTGCAGTGTCAGTGTGTCAGTGTGTAGGGAGCTAGGGAACATGGGTATATCACTTCACCAGAAGTTCTGTTGTGCTGCTGCTACGGGATTGCCTGATTCGATTTTGCCCCAGAGACCCGTCCCCGCAATGGGAAGCAGTTTGCATATTTTTTTTAATTAATTGCCAGATGAATAAGTAATTATCAGGGACAGAGTAACAGTATAACAATAGTTTACAATGAGAATTAAAAAGTAAAGGAAATAAGAAATAATAATATCTTACTACATTACAATAATATACAATATACAATAATATTTTAATACATTTAAAAAGTACATAGGAGTTTGCGTATGTGTTATGAGGATCCGTCTCCTTTGTTGTCTCTGTCAACATTAAACTGATGTAACATACAAAAATATAGCAACCCAAAAACAACAACTTTGTTCTTCATTGTTCCTTTCAACTTTGGCAATGTTTATGATGGCTAAGGAGCTAACACTGAACACGAGAGATCAGAGCACTGTGCAGGAGAAACGACAACCAAAACGTACATTAAACAGTTAAAATACATCACCTACAGTTCATAGACGTTTCATCACATTTATTTCAAAAGTGCCTACAGCGTACAGAATCTCAACAGAGTCTCAACAGTGTTGTTTGATGATGTTGCAGCGTGTCTCAAATAGAACCGAGATCCCTCTGAAGAGCCCTTGGGATTCAGTACCCTGTGTAGGGATCAGGGATACAGCTTAGGGACACTAGTGATCAGAATGCAGCCTAAAACATGTAGCATAAAGCCCAATTTGAGAATGTTTCTGTTCACTGATGGCGCCACTGGTTTGTGTAATTTTTATTTGTGGGATTTGTGTATTGTTTCCGTACAAAAAGATTTTATAGAAGTGCGTGTGATAGAAAGTCTCCAGAAGAGCCGTGGCAGATTCTCCAAATATATTTTTATATATTTTTTGACAGAACAATCACTCCTTAAAAAATGCTTGAACCCCTGACAAGTATTTTGACACACATCCCTGTAAACTTGTTTATTTTAATTCCATATATTCTGTAAATCAAAGCACAGTTGTGAGGCAGTCAGTAGCGGTAGAAAAGTTTAAATATAAATCTGTTTAATTCATACATTCTGAGATGGGGCTAGTTTTTCATAGGGAAGATATGTGCATTAAAATAAGAAATGTCTCTGCATCTGCCTGTGTTAGTGCCTGTCTTGTCTTCATGCTAAAAGCACTACAGAGTTCAATCCATTTCACTTATTGCTCTTGGGCATATTATAATCCCCTTGCACGGTTCAGTAGGTCTTGTTTTATTAAGCATTATTTTCACTAATTAGCTGGAAGCCAAGTGATTCAGTACATGCTGCCAAGTTTGTGTAAGGAAAATGAAAGACCAGTTGAAATCCACAAATAGTTGCTCCCATCCTTTTTCTCAGAAGAGAGGGTCTCAGATGGCAAGTGCCATTACTCGTGTAGTTAGCTCAAGATTGTGCTGGCAGTTGAGTCACTTCTATCCTGCTGCTTTGTCGTCTGTCATTTTTATACAATCAACCTCTAGAGGCCAAAAACGCAGTGCCATGCAGTCCACGATCCATTACCTCATGAGCATGCAACCTAATTCAAATAGCTAAAAATGTCAAAGTGTATGCAGAAACAGCTAGAAATGGCTAGAAAACCTTAGTTCTTTAGCAAGCCATTTGTTATGGCTATAATAAAGTATATGTGATGCAGTTCTGGGACATCTGCCATTGAACTAAGGTGCATCCTGAAAAACTTGTACTGTTTTGTGTTATCCTGTACAGGATGAGTCTTGCACCACATGACCCTGGTTTATCCAATTTTCCACATGCTAGACTTGATGTAGTCAATCATGAGGAGCAGATGTGCTGAGCAGATCACACATGTAATTCACTAAAGGGAAAATTCAGATTGTATGTCTTTAACTTTAAACATCTGTTACCAGTTACAGCGATCAGTGTAGAAAATACTCAACTTAAGGAGATAAAAGCAGCATAGTGTTGCAGCCTCATAGCTCCAGGGTTCCCGGTTCAGTCCTAAGCTTGGTATTTTGGAGTGTTTATGTGGAGTTTCTGTGCATGTAATTCTCCAGTTTCCTCCCACAATACAGAAACATGCCATTAGGTGGATCTGCTACACTGTATTGCCCCAGGTGTGAATGAGTATGTGCTTGGTATCTTGGGATGGACTGAACAATTTAACCTTGCAGCATTACCAGATATTTTCCAAGTTCTATTAGTTGTATTGGCCCACTCACTCCTTATTCTTGACCTGTTTCTCACGTCAGTGCCTGCTCATGCTTGGCTTAATCACACATCATGAAAGTTTAACTCTTAGCTTATCTTGCAGGTTCTTGTTTGGTTTCTTTAAAACTCCTGCATCAGGGGCATGATTATGGTTTGCTGAGTGATAACCTAGTTTGAGCTGTTCTACCACTGACGACGACGATGATAATGGTGATGACAGACGAGTTCTGCCTTAGTAGTTGATGAGAGCCTTGGTTTCTGAATGACTCGACAGTGCTATCCACTTAAAGCTGTTTATTCACTCCTTGATGCACACCTCCAGGGACTTGTACTCATGGAACATCTTAAAATAGCAAAGCGCAAATCTACGATCGGGTTCCACCTGCATTTTGAGTTACCTCTGTAATTAACTGATCCTAAAATAGCATTGCTGCTCAGAGATGCTTTGTAAATACTGACCTAGATCTCATATTTATGTGCTGTTATTTAAACTGGTGCTTCTTGTGTAGCAGTGCTGTAGATCAGATTATTTAAGGTACAGCTTAATAGACACTTGACTGCAGAGTATTTGTTATAGCCTATTGATTGTGGCTTTTTTTTTCCTGTTCACAGGTTTATGAACATGTGTATGAGACAGTGGACATAAACAGCAGTCCAGAGGTCAGAGCCAATGCCACAGCAAAGGTGAACTCAATAATAACTGTGATCTGAATGACTAACAGTGGTTATTCTAATTTCATTTTGTAAAGAAGTGTCAAATCACTAAGGCATGTGCCATGTTGTGAGGAAATAATTGCTTTAATAACTTGCTTATGGCAACATGGTGCACAGCATACCAGTCCTCATTTGATTGTGGTTTTAAAGAAAATTGTTAAACATCAAAGTGTTTTATCATTTTGGTCAACGCTGTATTGAGAATTTGTTGGTATATTTGCTATTAACTTAAATATATAAATTGGATGAGATTTCTGTGAATCAGCAGAAATTCTAATTCATAAATGTGCGGGTTATTTTGACTGTTTAGAAAACATTTTTTTCTGGTTAATCTGGTTCTAAAATGTTTCAAATAAAACAAATTTGATCATAATTGTCATGGATTTTATGAATAGGGATTTATAAAAACCTAACACCAATGAGAGAGCATACCGCTCTTTCACCCTTTCATTGTGTTGAGTGAGTGAGTGATTAAACGAAGAAAAAATTCTTTACTTAAATGAAGAAATAATTATTTTCGTCCTGAGCAGGAGGTACAGATTAATAACAGAAGCAGGTTAATATCAGTTTGTCAGAGAAAGGGACTCTCAAATGTTCTTGATTAATCTTACATTTACAATAAAGTTAAATAAGACTGAAAGATCAATTAAATAAAAAAACAGCTTTGGTCCAAAATGCCCTTACAATTAAATAATTAACAGTAAAAACTTTGATTGTTTAAGTGTGTATATGCATTAAGTTGTGCTTTAACATCCATATTCTGCTTGTCCCCCAGGCCACAGTGGCAGCATTTGCTGCAAGCGAAGGACATTCCCACCCTCGCGTGGTCGAGCTGCCAAAAACCGAGGAAGGCCTTGGTTTCAACATCATGGGAGGAAAAGAGCAGAACTCGCCCATCTACATTTCCCGCATCATCCCCGGAGGCATTGCCGACCGTCACGGTGGCCTGAAGAGAGGAGACCAGCTGCTCTCAGTCAACGGAGTGGTATGTAGGCGGCTTTCATGAGTGTTAATATCTAATTGAACCTGGAACCAAACCAATACCATTTTCGATAGGGAAAAAATATTAAAGCTATTAATATTGGAGATTGTTCACATATGTGCACTAAATCATCCTGCACTCTGTAAGCTTCTGTTTCTACGTTATGTTCATATGACTGCGGGCTTTAAGATTAAGTTTGGATCTTATGTTCATTTGCATGTTAGTCAAGATTGCATATGTTCACAGCATAAAATAAATCAGTGGATGAAGTGGAATCCAATCTGATGGCAATGCAACATTTCATTGTTTTTATGCCTGGGTTAAAATGAGCATTCTATAGACATTAGTATGCTGCCTTGTTTTTCCAGCTACCTAGAGACATTAACATGACCGATATGGTACACCATGGTGCTTTATTTTATTATAAAATAAAAGCAGTATTTTGCCAACTTGTAGGTGTGAACAGATATTAAAATAACTCCAGAAGTACCAATATTTAGTTTCTTGAAAGCATTTACGATGCACGATTGTGAGCAGAGCTCAGACTAAACACAAATAAAATTCACTTGTCAGAAAATGAAATCACTTGAAATACTCGTGAAGGTACGTGAAATACATACATCGTTTATCTAGGAAAATTTTGACCTGTGAGGTCATGAGCCTCATAAGGCAATAAAATGTTTCTTTTGCTCAGTAGAAAAAATGAATGGAGGAGCTGCTTTCTTATTAATGAATAATCACTTTTGCCTCGCTATTTTCTTGCTATTGCTTGGTGCAAAATCTGGAAAAAGCACCAATTTGTTCATTAAAATTATTAATAAGAGCGTTGTATTTAGGGGTTTATCGGCACCTAAGTGCAAAAAAAGTTAGTAATAATTATAAAACTTTTCTGCAAAATCATTATACCTTATTATGACTAATGTCTTTTTTTTTTTTTCTTCCTTTCATAGAGTGTGGAAGGGGAGCACCATGAGAAGGCGGTGGAGCTCTTAAAGGCGGCTCAGGGCACAGTCAAGCTTGTAGTCCGCTACACCCCTAAAGTGCTCGAGGAGATGGAGTCTCGGTTTGAGAAGTTGCGATCTGCCAAACGCCGCCAACAGAACAACTACCCGCAGTAGGGTAACCTGCCTGTGGCCCTCATGTCTTGTCCCTCTCTTTCTGTCTTTCTCTTTCTATCTTTCTCTCATTCTTTCTGCCCAGGGATTGGACACACAAACTGCACTTCTTCTTCTTTTTTTTTCCTGCTTTTCTGGAATTTTTTTAAAACCTCCCTACCACTTCAAGTTTGAGCACACTCTCTTTCACGGTTTTGTGAAAATAAACACTACTTTTTTTTTTTCTTCTTCCTCTCTGTGGTTACAAACACAGCGACACGCAATGTACATCACTTTGTGTCTGGTGAAGGTTGAGGCGTCAGGTTTGCAAGGGGACCATCACCGATTTTGCTTTTGAGGTCATTAAAATGAAATGCGAAAACTTTAAAAAAGTGCCTCAAGAGCTTAAAGAAAAATTTAATAGCTCGTTTGGATTCCACTACATTGTATGTTACATATACTGACAGACAAGCAAAATGAATGCAAGTTCATGTAAACACTTGAACACTTCTAAAATTGAGATGAGTGTAAGCAGGGTGATGGAAGTAGGAACAAGATGTGTCATATCACTTACACCAAGGTCAGCTGGAAAGATGCGTCACTCTGCTCTACAAGCAAGAACACTATCACAACCTTTATGTTGCATTCTTTGTTTTATCTTAGTTTTGCTCTATTAATAAAAAAAAATCATTTCATGGGGTTGGAGGGTGAATTTTTTTTGTTTTTTAAATCACATGACAATGATTTTGTTTCATTTGGTTAGGGATTGCACAGAAATCCTGGGGTTTTTTGTTACTAGTTTTATGGTCTAGTTCCTATTTTCCTTTTTTTTTTTTTTAATTTCTACTCGCAATCATACAGCAACATGAAGCAACAAGGTCATAAAATGTAGAAGGACTGGTAATGTAGATGTTAAGCACTGACTCCCTTCACACTGAAGACTCGGGGAGGGAAATATTTAATTACACTGAGATATTTATTTCTTTTAAATGTACCCTAGACATATTTTGTAGAACAAAAAATATCTATTATGTATATGCAGTAGCTTATAGGGTTTATTTGCTGTACCTATTGCCAGTGATTTTATTATTTTTTAGTAGATTTGATTTATAGTTGCTTACTCTGTTTACCGTCTTTAAGTTCCCGATTAATTTTCATTTGCTTCATTATGTGAGCTTCATTATTCAGTAAACGCCGAGATAAATGTTCTTTTCATCCTGCCCATTCATCTTAGTAGTCCAGCATTCACACTGATTCAGAAATCTTTCCATGGACGCTTTACGCTTTCACACTTGTTCTGCGTGCTCATTGTGTGAAGATTGTGCTTCTATCAGTATGATAAAAAAGGCAATGTTTTAACCTTAAACGCATGTATTTTCACCGTCACGATTAAAAGAAAACGTCTGTTCTTTGCCATCTCATAAAATATTTAGCATGTTTCTAATTGTAGATGTTCATTAATCATGGAGAGACGCGAGGAGAGAAGGTCTGATCTCTTGCATAAAAAAGAAGCCTTTGCGTAACGCGTAATTAAAACTGTTCAGTCTAACATAAAACCATTCTCGATAAAGAAAGAGTCGACTGCTTTGTTGTTCTCTGAAGTTTTGAGAGCTCAGTTTGCATTTCTCCATCTTTGACTTCTTTCCCTGACATTTCACGACCTGAAGTTACACTAAGCAATAAAGCTTGCTCTTCATTCTCCAGCCCCTCACTATTAAATCTGCGTCTTTGTTCACTTTTGGAAGGCTTACCTGCTATTTTTGTAACGGCATTTTCTGATGATGTTTTGCTTGCCTTTTTTTGATACATTTTATTCACAAGGTTTTTTTTTTCCCAAGGAATTATTTGTATTGCTTTTCTGGGGATGTTGTCCCACCGTTTTTTCGAGTACAAAGACCAAACGTACAAATTTTCTGACAGCTATTTGATATCATGTTGAATGTCCAGTATGCTAGTTTGGGAATGTTGCTTTAATGAGCCTAAATATTATTGTATCATCTGACGTTGCTCTTTTTTTCCTGGTGAATTGTCTTACATGTAATGTAGATGCATAGACTTCAAATCTTACTTCTTCTTAGGTTTACTTCAGAGTAATGATTTCAAGCTGCACAAAATAAATTACACCGAAATATTGGCTTCTGGTTTAAGCTTCTTTTTCCAGATTCTGTATTTAAATCTTGTTCCAGTGCATTTTCAGGATTCATCTTTTTTTTGTGTTCGTCTCCTTGCTGTTGTATGTCACTATAAATCCTTTAACACCAGGGGGCACTGTGAGCTAGTGTACATTTGCAGCAGATTTCTTATAGGGATCCTGAATCATGATCAACCAATATACCAAGGTCAACAATTAATTATGTATTTATAATCGTTATATACTTGTATATCCTTATATAGTGGTGGGTTTTTTACACATTTGTCAGAAGGCTAGATTTCATCCTGTCACTTTGGTACATGATCACAAAACAAACAAAGTACTTGTTGTTTTACATTCATCATGTGTAGTCTCAGTCTCACGTTTCAGATTCCAAGATCATACCTTTTAATAACTTTAAGGTATGAAGTGTGTTGGTGTGACAGATGCATGATCTGCTCAGCTAAACCCCCTGCACTTTCTCGCAGGGTGTAATGCTGTCTTGTAATAGTGCCTGGAGTCATTCTCACTGTGGGTCACCACACTTGTCATACACTGGTACTCATACACTGGTACTGCAAAATTGTTGTGAAATGCGTGTTACACCAGACAGTATAAACACATCATGCAGTGGCACCACACATAGTACACTTCAGTGGTAATGAATGTGGCCTTTTACAGCAGGCACATAGTTGACATGCCCACACAAAGCTTATTTTTATTGCCGTGTGTATCACAGAAGTCGTGAAAAACCGATGAGCTTAGGTCCATGGGAAAGACCGCATTAGGGTTGGCACGTACACAGCGCACACATTGCAGTGCTACTCGTGCAATAGTACGATATGTAATAAAAAGCAGAAGAACAGTTGTTCTTCAGGTGCATGAGAATGTCAGTGCACGACGTGATCAGACTTTCAACCAAAACAACTACATAAAGAAGGATGTTATAGCAGGACTGCTGTGCATAGACCCTGTCATTAAGAAGTTGAATGCACATGTTAGGGTTCAGTGATGCACTGAATTACAGAGATGTGGGGGGAAAAAGTAATAAAGTCATATGAGGCATCCCTTATATTTTTGACAAGTGGGAGAATACATGTATGGCACATATGGAGAGAACAATGCAAGCCTAAATACTTACTTTACTGAAGTGACACTGTTGGGCTGTAGAGGCAATTTATTGACATGGTTTTATTTCAGCTGTCCCGTTAGAGACAAAATCAGTGCAAATCAGTACAAAGTTCTTCTCACTGATTGTCATGAGGTTGTCCTAATGTATGTGGTCTCTTCCAGGACGGCCTTGCCCTCATTCCACACATGGCCTGAGAGCTCACTGAAACATTTGATGAGTATGAAAACTATGTAAATGATGGCCTTCAGTCACCAGATCTCAGCTCAGTTGGATACCTATGGGCATGATGTGTTGGAGTGCGCACTCTATCATTATCATCATTTATCATCCTCCTCCTCCAAACACCACCTAAGGTAATACCATTTGGAAGAATGCTGGTACTGCCTCCAGTACAGAGCCAGAGATTTGTAGATTCTGTGCCAAGGCATGTTATTGTTATTCTGATGGCATGTGGTGTCCCAACACCTTACTAAAGCATGGTGCAATGTACTTCAATCGTAACTGTAGACATACATGTTTGAGATAAAGTGCTTTTGAGACTGTAGGTGGCACCAAAATTGTTTATCAAAAATTGTTGCTG
This sequence comes from Hassar affinis, assembly GCA_025674545.1. Classification (NCBI taxonomy): domain Eukaryota; kingdom Metazoa; phylum Chordata; class Actinopteri; order Siluriformes; family Doradidae; genus Hassar; species Hassar affinis. Next base: position 5,237,699 of record JAOVYV010000035.1, on the reverse strand, counting down.
TAACTGATGTCAAAATATGGCAGTCATTCCCTGGGATTTAAAAAAAATCTGAGAGTTCCTATATAATATAGAGTTCCTAATAATAGTTTTTTCTCTTCATTGTACCCATAACATTAACAAAGTATGTCAGTAATGCCATGTGCAATTCCTGTTGAAGTGTCTCACCACTGAAAAGGAGCACTCTTTCATTCTGCTGGTAGGAAGGTGCATGACAAAATGATCACCCAATATCCTACAGCTTATTGTATGCCTTAAAAGGGATGCACAACCTTAATTCCAAAGCAATTTCCAAACTATTTCATGAAAAAAATAGCTAATTTTGAACTAGATGGCAGCAACGCATCTCAAAAGAGTTGGGACGGAGCAACAAAAGGCTGGAAAAGTAAGTGATACTAATAAAAAAACAGTTGCGAGAACATTTTGCCGCTAAGTAGGTTAAATGGCAACAGGTCAGTAACATGACTGGGTATAAAAAGAGCATTTCAGAGAGGCAGAGTCTTTCAGAAGGAAAGATGTGCAGAGGTTCATCAATCTGCATAAAACTGTGTTTGAAAAGTGTGGAACAATTTCAGAAAAGTGTTCAACATAAAAGTGTGAATACTTTTAAATATCCCACCAGTACATATCATCAAAAGATTCAGAGTATCTGGAGAAATCTCTGTGCAAAGCCGAGGGTGAATATTGGATGTAGGTGATCTTTGGGCCCTCAGGCATCTCTGCATCAAAAACAGGCCTGATTCTGTGCAGAAAATCACTGCATGGGCTCAGCAACACTTACAGAAATCACTGTCTGTAAACACAGTTCACTGTGCAACCCACAAATGCAAGTTAAAGCTATATCATGCAAAGAAGAAACCATATGTTAACATGCCCCAGTTACACTGTCTTCTTCTCTGGGCCAAATCTCATTTAAAATGGACTGAGGCAAAATGGAAAACTGTTCTGTGGTCAGATTAATCAAAACTTTAAATTCTTTGTGGAAAACATGAACACAGCGTCCTGTGGATTAAAGAGGAAAGGGAGCATCCAGCTTGTTCTCAGCACACAGTTCAGAAGCCTGCATCTCTGATGGTATGGG
>JAOVYV010000035.1:5225464-5236521 GCA_025674545.1 Hassar affinis | reverse complement strand
CTGAACTGGCCTGTCTGCAGTCCAGACCTTTCACCAATAGAACATCTGGTGCATCATGATATGAAAAATCCAGCAAACAAGACCCATGACTGTTGAGCAGCTAGAATCCTACATCAGAAAAGAATGGGACAAAGGTCTTCTCTCAAATTCCAGCAACTGGTCTCCTCAATTCCTAGACATTTACAGACTGTTGTTCAAAGAAGCAGGTGTGTTACACAATGGTAAACATGGCCCTGTCCCAACTCTTTTGAGATACATTGCTGCCATGTAACACAAAATGAACAAATGTTTTTCATGAAATGGTAAAATGGTAAAAAAGTCTTTCAGCATCTGATATGTGTTCTGTGTTCTATTGTGAATAAAATATGGGCTTATGAGATTTGCAAATCGTTCAATTCTGTTTTTATGTACATTTTACACAACATCCCAGTTGCTTTGGAATTGTGGTTGTAATAAATAAAAAACGATCCTTTGCAGGGCATGTGATGCTATTGGCTGTGTTATTTTTAATAATACTGAGGATAATAATTTAATAATAAATTAACACAGGCTGTAAAGTCAATGGTTTCACAGTGCTACCAAAAATCATTCAACCTAAGATTATTGGTCTTTGTCTTCCAAACTTTAATTTACAGTGTGTCAGGTTGAGGTAATGAAGTTCGGCATACATTAGAGATATACCTTTATGGGAAGGCAAATTGCCACAATTGTTCATTACTCCTCCATAATTATGGAACATTTCATTCACTGATGTGTCTAATTCTGACACACACTTTAATGCCGTGCATGCCTGGGCCATGTTTCGGACACTTGATTCTCCCCAGCCCTGCACCAGTGCACTCATGGTGGAATTCCAGACACGTCCTGTCATGCTGTTCATGCTTGTCTATAAACTGTGTCCATGGACACATCCACTTCGGCTTTCCGCAGGATTTGTTAAGTTAATAATCAGAGCAGGCTGGAACTATGCTGCCCCTCTTATGACTCTAATGTGTCTGCATTAAAAGAGGGTGTGTGTGATGAGGAAAGTTTATAATGTTATTGTCATTTTTTTCCCTAGCCCAAACTAACTTCATGTAACCTAGGCTGATTGAAACACTGCCTAGATTTGATGACCAAATTTTGCTGATACATCCATATCAGTGATTAAAAAACGTGGATGCAAACTGGAAGCACATCAAGATGGGCACTTTTACTGAGCATCTGTCAATCAAAATATTTATTTCTCATTGAATTACATTACAATACATTTCAAGGTGCAAGAGAGAAAACACTGCATAAGTTAAAACAGTGAGGATTATGATGATCACCATTCATACCTTCAAACAAATGAAATGAAATGAAATGAACACAAACAGCAATGAGTGAAGTGGTGAAAGAATGCACTTCCGGCAGACAAATTGCACAAAAACTTTGAGTATGCGCATAAAGTTGAGTGAACACGCAAACACAATGAACTCTTTGGCTCTGTACTGTAACCTTTGACCTGTCCTCAGCTCAGTAGGAAGCCTGGCGGGGTAACTGAATCCCGCCTGTGTCCACACTCAGACAAATCTGAGTTTCTCACTTCTTCGTGTCCTCTTTGGTAATTTGAGCTGCAAAGCATAGGCAGAAGCATTAGAAAATAATTTTTATTCAAATGCAGATGCCAATTAAATGCAGAATACAGTGTTTGTAATATATTTAGTAATATAAAATATTGCTGATGTTAAAGCGGATTAAAACGTGGCATTTCAGAAATATATGAACATAATATTTATGTTCGCAAAAATATTAGTATCGACATATAAGTAAAGGTTTTTAAAAAAAGCTACTAGTGACCTATCGTGTAAAGGTACCTAATTATAAAGCCTTTTTAGCAGAACCAGAACAAATGAAACATAGCCGCATAGTGGTAGTGATCTTACCTTCAAACCAATTCAGACATCAAACCTGAGTTTATTCACGAGCTGGGGGAGTCAGTAGCAAAAGGGTGAAGAGAAACAGGAAACAGCAAGGAGGAAGGGTTAGAGTGAGACACATTTGGACTTATGGATCTCTCTGGAAAAGGATCCATTCTGGACCATTGGAATGTATACAGAGTCGGGGTTTCTCAGCTCTCAGGACACACTGCTTTGCAAAGATTGAAGTTCTCCCTACATCAAGTCCTCATAGTAAGGTCTGTCCACTCTGCGGACATAATGGCAACTAAAACCCACACCGTTATTTCTAGTAATGCATAACCAGGCTCTTATGTACATGAATAAGGAAAGACCAAAAATATTTCAGGCTGCTCTAACCGCTGCACTTGTGTACAAAAAAAAAAGAAATTACAACATGGGTTGCTTTAAAAATGGATAAATTACAATAATGCCAATTAAGATTTAAAACACGACTGGCAACTGAAATATATTGTTTACTGTTTTATGAAAGGGAGAAGTGCATGGAATATTGTGCCCTTATCTGATACAGTATTATGAGTATTATGCTACAGAACTCATGTGTAGGTGCTTCATTTTTACAGATTCTTCATACTGCTAACATTAAATGTATTATCAAAACCTTTTCAACACCCTCTGTCCTGTATCTGTATATGTTATTATTAGAAGGTCTTTTTTCCATTGACCAAGATGATTTTTTTAACTGAAAAGCTGGACTGAGTAATAACTGGTAATATAGCCACCATGGTGCCCCATTCAGTTTCCAAGCAGTGACCTGAAAATCTGCAAGGCAGTGAGTCCCCAAAGCAGTAGCTGAGAAACACAGCACTCGACACACTCACAGGTTCAGGTTTAAAAAGGTTAATCAAACAAAATCAAACAAGGGCATTTGATATATGCCAGAATACTCCATGTTTCTTTGATGTAGTATAAGAAAGAAAGCATGGATTCTGCTTTTATGGCAGCATATATCTACACATTCACGAGTAAATATAGAGGTATACTATTCATATATGATAACACATTGTCACTCATATATGACCTCATATTAACTGAATGCTATACAGTAAAAAAAGAACAGGAAGCAGACAGAAATGTTATGAAATTATTCAAATAATTATTTTAGACAATCACTTGGCTTGTGTCAGTCTGCATTAACTTTACGTTATTTACTTTTGAGCATGAATTAAACAGTCATGCGTGACGTGTGGGGTACTTACGGCGAACCTCCAGCTTGCACTCCACAATGTCCTCTCCACTGGCATTAACAGCTTTACACATGTACACACCCCCATCAAATGGACAAGGCTTTCTGATCTCCAGAGTCAAAATACCCTGCTTGCTGAGCATGCGGTATTTGGCTTCGTTTGTGATGTCCATCTTGTTCTTGTACCATGTTATTTTGGGCTAAGTATTAAAATGGACAGGAAGGAAATATCAAGGAAATTGGTAGCACTTCTGGAATGATCAGTAGGAACATGCAGAACATTGCCTCTACTTATTCTAGAAACAAGTATAGATTCTGTATACAGGCAAAATGATGCCAGGAGCAAGAATAATCCTTTCCGATCTTCTCTGTTAGATTTCAGATATGCTTACCTTAGGGATGCCTCTTACAGCACAGCTGAGTGTGGCATTGTACCCTGCGATGACCGAGCGGTTGATCAGCGGTTGTGTGAACTTTGGCGCCTCTGAGAAATCATGATCCTTGTAGCTGGGTGGCTTGTACTCAATGCCTTAGGTTAGAACAAAAGGTCAGCATAATATCAATAGACATCATATGTCTATGATGATGCAGTACAACACTAATAGTGGGATAAATGTTGTATAAGCCCCCCTCATACAGATACCTGTTTTCTGGATGTATGCAGTGTCCTTAGACTGGCATGGCTCCGGACTCAGGCCCACCATGTTAATAGCAAACACTCTGAATACGTACTCGTTCCCCATGATCAGGTCGGACACCACACAGTTAGTACGGCGGTATTGCTCATAAACTGTGTACCATTCCTGTCAAACAAATACACATACAGCTGAGTGCAAATATTTGCATCCCCGGGCAATAAGATGACCTTGATTTTACAGAAGACAGACTAAACTAGTAAAGAAGTGAATTAGTTGTCATATCATCATTCAACATTCTAATTTTACGTTTATGGCATTTAGCAGATGCTTTTATCCAGAGCGACTTACAAGAGGGCTTAGTCATTAACTTGGAATATTCAAAGCTAAGGCTGGTAGACCTGAATTCAAACTACTTTGAGCCGTGATACTGCTAGAGTTTAGCCATGTACCACCTATTAAACATTACAAGTAAAAACAAGTCCCAAACCCCCAAGTATTCCTGCCTGAACTACACAAAACCAGTGAAGAACAAGACATAGCCAGTACATTAGCTGCTATAAGTCTGGTAACAGCTTTGAGTCAGTGCTCATTCAAGTGCTCTCGAAAGAGGTGGGTCTTCAGTTGACGTTTGAAGATAGCAAGTGACTCCGCTGTTCGGACACTCAGGGGGAGTTCATTCCACCACCTTGGTGCCAGGACAGAGAAAAGTCTCTAAAGCTTATCATGCTCTCTGTATTATAAATTGGCTATTATAAATATATAAGCATGCAGCATCAACCTTATTTGCACTGTCACATCTGTAGCATCTGTTAAGTCTAATGCTATTAGCATGACAATGTGGAGTGAATAAGTAGATGGGAATAAAATAGCAGCCTATGTGCATGTTCCAAGGCCAGGGACCTAAAGTGCTTTTATATTTAGCAGCAGGACGTCTCTGGTTTCTGACTTGGATATTGTCGTGTGAAATGTGATGATCCCAAGCCTCCCAGCTCATTGTTCTGGATGCACTAAGAGTAAACTGGGCCTAATAAAGATGAGTGCTGTAACTCATATTCAGCCACTAACCTTGTAAATAACGAGAGGAAGAGCTTGGAGTAATGGCATTGCTTAAATTAAGCTACTGGACAGGTGGGGTGGGGTGGTGGTGGAGGGGGGGGCATACCTGCCCCATGCTGAGAGGTCAAAGCTGCTCACAAATGACGGGTGTTGAGGGTCATATTGGCAGTTCAGTCTCTAGATTCTCTAAATGTTGTCCTTAAAGGCATCCAAAGCAAGTCGCCAAGCGTGTCATCAGAGACGTTTAAACCCAGAGTACTACTGCACTTGGACATACTGTACATACATTACTCAATTATACAGGTGTGTTTAGGAGCTTAGCTGCTTTTGTGACACTGGCAGGATTTCAGAGTATAGAGGGACAAATGACAAGTCATATCTGCCTTTGGGTTTGTCTTTCTCCTGCTCTGTCTCTCTAGTTGAAAGAGTGGTATAGCTTGATAACTGGCTAGTTTTTTATAACCTGAGCTAACTACAAGAGGTCATACATGACCTTTTATTTTGGGTAGGTGGAATAATAAATTCAATTTGTAAGATGTAATAAGATAATCCTTTATTAGTTCCACAGACGGGGAAATTTGGATTTGTACAGCAGCTTAGCAATGTAATTACATAGACACCCATTCAACTTCATTCAAGAAGCTACTGTGTAATCCCTGTTAGAATGCCAGTTGCATCCAATATTCATATTTGCATTTGGCTATATATAGCAATACTAAGTAAATCAAATTCCTGGATATAGATTTGTACATACCATCGTCTTCTTGTCAGCCTTCTGGATGGTATAGCCGGTGATGTCGCAGTTGCCATTGTCTGTGGGTACTTTCCATTCCAGCGCCACATTGAAACCCCATATATCTACCACCTTCAAGATCTGAGGAGAACCAGGAAGGTCTGGCAGGAAAAAATAATCACAGCATGGTCATTAAATACCCACAATCTCTTAAAGTAATGATTAGAAAAACTCATGAGACATGAGAAACCTACAGTGCTTCGAGATGATGAAATGTACATAAGAACATACCCACAACCTGAATGGTCACAGTGGCCTTGTCTTCCACGTTCTCGATCTGTACCCGGATTTCATAGCTCCCAGAATCAATGCGCTCTGTCCTCCTGATGAAAAGGATGCTGTCGGTTTCACTGTTTCTCACACTCACATGCTTTGGGTCAAGAGGCTCACCATTTTTCATCCAGGTCACGTTTGGTCTTGGTTTTCCCTGAAGAAAAAAATGTATCACTTATGTTTGTTATAATATGTAAAAAAAAGGATTTTGTTCAAGGTTGTATGTGTTTGAGTGTGTGTGGATAGATAGTTAGATCGATATGGCTTTAAAGATTGAGAACTATAAAATGCCATTTTAAAATCAATGCATGTTACATGATACAAAATTTGAGTGGAAACAATTTTATGGTAAATGCCTAGTGCTACATGTCTAGTATTAGTTTTAAGTTTTAAATGCCTGGTGCTAGTTTTAAGCTGATTGCCTCAGGACTTGTGTGTGCTGGTGTGTGTGTATGCCAGCATGCTGTTTTTATATTAGAGAGCTTTTACAGCTGTTAAGATTTGTGTTATTAACACGTATCAAAGCTGCTGTCTGTGCGCATCAACTATTATCAAGTTTCAGCCACACAGCCTTGTGTATTTATAGGGTTTCGGGAGACAACAAGAACAGATCCTTCCTGTCCTGATTAACTCTTGTTAGCACAGTAGGCAATGTTTCAGTCTGGCCAACATTAGTTGAAGGCCAAGGAGTAGTAAGGAGCTACCAACTGTAGACTCATTCACGTATACAGTACCTTGCATAAGATTTCATAATCATTGACCTTTTCCATGTTCACAACAAGGAAAATGGATTTGGATGAGATTTGATGTCAGTCAGGACAGCTGATTCTTACTTGAAATGGGATCACCAGGTTAACACTCTCCCCTACTCTCTTGATGAGGGTCTGGCGAAGATTGCGAGGGAGCCAAATTTTTGGACGCTCTGTCAAAAGACAAAAAGAAAAATCTGAGAATTGGGACGAGAGAATAGTACTGAACATTTTGACAAAATAAACATGTTGCCAGTTGCAGTGGTGAAGAAACAAGATATTTATAAGCATCATGGTTGCAAGGTGGTGCAGCAGGTAGCTGTAGTTTCCTCCCACATCTTAAAAACATAGCCTGCATTGCCTTGTGTGTGGGTGTGTGTGTGTGTGCATTCATGCATGCTACCCTGAGATAGACTGCCATCCCGTCCAAGGTGTATTCCTGCGTCATGCACGCTATTCCTAGACTCCAGATCGACCCTGATCAGAATAAAGCGATTACTAAAGATGAATGAATGAATGAGTACGCTCATATAAGAACACAAATAAATAAAACAGCTACCCAAGTCTTGAAACATTACATGTACTGACAATATTTTTCAAAACTAGAGAAGAGTATGAGTTATTATCTGAATAATTCTCCAGTGGCTCACAGTGGTTATACTGTAAAGGCTCAATAGATAACCAAATGGACAAGCTGTTCATAAAGTGCTGAGTATTTCTTTATCACTTAGGTGGTATAACAGCTCTCCCAGCATGGTCTTTGACCAGATAAACACTTTACATCCTACTGCTTTGTCAGTGAATGGAATGTCTGAGGGGCTCCTGGACCCAAAAATAAACCTCACGTCATACCTCCATAACAAAGTTTACTCTAAGTGGCTGATAATGAATGTGTGTGAACAAGATCTTTGGTGTTATATGATACATGAGAAGCAGAAGAGTGCTCAGGATTCCCTTGCATCTGGGAAATTTATAGAGTAGTTTCCCTGTCGCAGGAAATAAGTGAGAAAATACAATGTCCAGGAAATATTAGTGAGGTTCTCTAAAGATGGCACATTAAGTAATTGAGATTGGGTAATCTACATGATCAGCTGGCATCATATAGGTAAAGGTCTGACTTCTACACTCTTAAAATTCTGCTGTGGTTTGTCTTTCTGGGGAAACCAAAAGATTTCCCCTTCTGAGAGGATTTCAACTAGAATTAACTAGGCAGCCTTTGAAGAGTGTAGGTTTTTTTTAATGGATTTAAAGTGTCAAATTGTTCTCAGGTTCTTTTACTGCAGTTCTTGGATCTGACCTGATTATATTTCCTGGGTTTAATTTACTAGGAATGGTTCTACTAGGAACCTATTTTTAACGGATTAACAACAGGTAATCAATGTGTAACATATAATCAAAACACAAACTGTGATTGAACTTCTGTTCTCCCATGATGCCAAGTTTTGCTTATAGTTCATTTCAAACAAACTGATACACATTATTGTGTGAAAAAAGAATCACATGGAGAAAATGAGAAGAAATGGAAAATTATATCATAAATGTGCCCCATAAACCCTAATAATGAAGTTTATGAGAATGGTTTATGGAAAAGGATGGCTGTGAGTCATGCATCCTATTTTAAGTCATAGCTGCAAACCATGTTGTTTAGGGCAATAATAAGGAAGTCATCAAGCAAAAGACAAGGGCTCCATAATATATTTGTGTAATTGTGTCTGTTAGAACAATTTGAGCTTGTTATTGAATTTATTCTACTTCCAGGCCTGAAGGAGTTTGGTCAAGGACTATATCCGGTCCCTGGGCTTTCTGTTGTACAGACCTGCTTTAATGTAATTGTGTATATCTCTTACTCATGAAAGCTAGTGAATCCTAGTGGCTGAAAGCTGATCAGGAACAAGCTGGTGATTGTCTCAGTGAACTAGACTTATTAAGTTAGAACAATAAAAGCTTTTGTAAAGCACTCTATCTAATGTACTGCTGCAAGTTAATGCAACTAAATGCAGCTGAAATTGAAGGAATGGCAGCTCAGAAATGCAAATTTAGTTTTAGAATTCCCTATGCTGTTTGAAGAAAACTTGATTACTACATTTAGTACCATGTACCTTTTTTTATTTTGTGTAGAGCTTTACTGCTATTTATAGTATTCTTTCTGGTAGTACTTGCCATAAATAGGCACTGCTTTCTGTAATGTCTACATTTTCCAAGGAATACATGACTGACTTACAATTCTTTCTATATGCAGTGTTAATTCAGTGCATATTAAACTCACGCATGATCTCACGAATGGTGACAGCCTGGGCCAGAGTGGCAGGGGCACTGGGGCCAGCCATATTATACGCCCGTACACGGAACTGCATCTTCTCTCCTGTAGGCAGGTCACGGATGATCACAGAGGTCCTCTCTGTAAGACCCTCAAATGCTGGAATCCACTCATCAGCTAGATGAGATAAAACAAAAAATCATGTAAAAAATGTCAACGCTTACTGTGACATGTCCTCTCTGACGGCTTATTGCTTTAATCCAGAACCAATCAGATGATGTCCTTATAGATCATACTGTACAACACAGAATCTTAAATGCATTGTATCTGGACACTCTGGGTTCAGGAAGAATATTCCAGATAATAGTCATTTTTCATACTACAGACTACAAGGGTAAAAGAGTACAGAAAATTATACTTGAGTATGGTTATTTGTCCAATTTAATTAGTTGAAGGATGCATCACTTAAGAGACAGGGTTACTATTCATACCGTTTCCTAAAATCCATAAAATCAAAACCAAATCAAGTCATAAGTTTTGTGTGAATTCATACAAATTTCACTTGTTTTCACCCCATTAAAGCAACTTTAATGAATGACGAACCGCTGAGTTATCCTTGTGATATCCATAAAAATAGATTTGACTATATACTGTAGATATACAGTAGAAATACAGTAGAAATAAATAAAGATTAAAAGCACAAAAAACTGACATTGAGAATTGTAACAATTATTTTAAAGGTCTAAATGTAAAAAGTGTAGGGTGTATTTCACACTCTTGTTTTACAAAAACGCTTACACAGATACACAAGAAACCTTCACAGTCACACACTTACTGCCTTCCTTGCAGTATTCGACCCCATAACCGTCTATAGGAGCAGAGCCCACTCTCTCTGGAGTCCTCCATTTCAGAGAAATCGTAGTGTCACTGATGTCATCCACACACAGACCAACAGGCTCACTGGAGGGGGCTGAGGGATAACACAAGTTGAACTGACTTTGATGAAAAGCAGATGTTGAGAATGAATACTTGGGAATTGTATACATTTACGTTATTTGTATGGTTGCAGTATTTTAACCCACATGTTTATTTAAGATCTAATCCTAGACCTCATCATAAATCGTGTCTACTCTCTAAAACTCAGTGTAGTTATATAGTTACAGACCAGTGACATGAAGTGAGGTCAATGGCTAGGGAGGCAGTGGATAATATCTGATTTACCAGATTTACACACATATGAACCCAGTACAGGTAGCTTGCTTACATGATTCAACTGATAGATGCACAATGACTGTTGGTTAGGTTGCTGTATGTTTCATATTTCATATCAGCATTCTTTATAACACAGGCATACAGACAGGCCTAAGGTATGTATTTGTGTCATGTTTTACTTGTCAATGCAGCTCCACTATTCATACCCATTCAACACAAATGAAAATATATATTGCATCCTTGTGGAAAAAGGGTCAGTGTCTTTGTACGTTTCTTGCTAGACCTAGCTAATCTATGTCAAGCTAGAGGGAGAGCTTGTGTCATCAATTACGTGGGCTTACATGGGCACACACATACCTCAGTGCAGCAGATGTGCCTCACCTGGTGCTTTTTCATTGAAGTTTTAAAATGAGGCCAGAAAGTAAAATATGACATACAGAGAGATAATAGGCACACTTTTATTGCCCATGCTCCACCTAGTTTCTGAGAGATTGCAAAATCAGAGGCGGAGCTGAGCTCGCCGCTGCTTTACATCTCGTCTTTCCCTGTATTTGCAGCTGAGCTCGCAAAGTTGGTGATTTTGACTGCAAAAAATAATTGGAGTCATACAGAAATTACATTTGTAACACAGATCAGTGGAAAAGTCTTCATATTTATTTATTTTATTATTATTATTATTATTATTATTATTTTCTACTTTTCGTAACAGCTCTTTTCAAAGAGGTATAATAGGTGAGGCTTTGTGTTCCCTCTATAGTTCATGGATGTCATGGAAGTTGTGTTTTACATTAAAATCTTGTTGTGGACTTGCTGTGGAAAATGTTGCAATAAAACTTGGTTTCTGTTAAACTATGGGGCAAAATGGAGAAATAATCTACTGAGCTCTTCAAAGAGCACTTGCTCTCCTAACACCTCTAACAAACTAACCGCTCTAACCTCTTTTTCCCTCCTTC
>JAOVYV010000035.1:5211461-5225364 GCA_025674545.1 Hassar affinis | reverse complement strand
ACCATAAATCTATGTGCTTCAATTACTCTTGTAAGTCACTTTGGATAAAAGCGTCAGCTAAATGCTATGTAATGTAACTTGACAAAATATGCTAAAGATATTAATATGTAATGATATAAATCCTTCTTTAGCATGCAAAAAACAATTGACACCATTGACATGTCTCTCCAAAACAACTAATTTAGGATTCATTTAGTTATCTATTTTTATTTCTGTAAATAATTTTGCAAACTGGATTGGTTTTTCTTCCACAATATTTCAGTATTGTGAGCTATTAATTTTTAAAGGTTCTTGGACAATCAAAAAGTGGAATATGTTCAGTCTATACCTTCCAGATAAATGCCCATAGACTAACACATTCATGAGGAATTGTTAATGCGTTATTGTATTAAGTGTTACTGTGGCCCGCAAACTAAAATACATTTGACACTCCTGCTATAGTCAGATTAGTTATAGAAGATGCACCATAGCCGATCAAAAGGCTGGAATTGAAAATGGAAAACAGATTGAGCAGCGCCAGTATAAACACGGTGAAAGGAGGTGTAATAAATTATAGCTCTTTTATACTTAAAGCTTATTATAGATTACTAAATTTACATTTCCAGTAATATTTGTCTATTCTATTCACAGATTGTAAATACAAAACAGCTTGATGTTGAAAAATTTGCTCTGTACTTGCTCTGTCTTGCTTTGTACATTTACCAAAGCATATCAAAGAAATAAAGCACTGAGTTGCTTAGGAACTAAGCTACCAAAGCCTGAACAGAGAATACAAAGTCTTTGCTATATGGATTTCCTAGGACTTGTCACCAGGATTTTTTTCCCATTCATTTACACTTGTAGGAGTCAGTCAGAGGACAAGGGCATGGAAACTATTGGGCCAATAAAACTCAGTGGTCCAAGTCTGGTACAGCCAACATTGTCTTCCAGCCAGCCTTCATGGCCTTCAGCTGCCCATCATTGTTGAGCATAACTACCATTGTTTGAATAAGCACGAGTTAAACTTGAGCTAGTGTTTATAAGGACCTCTCGAAGATATAGATGCTGTTAGGGACATGCTGCGACAGAAATAGTTTACACATGGCATTGTCCCATCTGCCTGGGAATCAATCAATCTGGGATTATAAAATCTTAACAAGGACAGGAAAGAACGTGAACCGTGTATGTGGTCCACTTTGTCCACTGAATTACAAGTTACATTTTTTTTCAAGAATTCAGTATCCAGAATAAAAGTACAATAATGATATCTAGCAAAGATGAAAACTACCCCAATTTGCCTTTTTTCCATAGTGATGAATGCTTGAGTTACAGTTTTTACCATTTACTGCAACAAGTGACACAGTGATGTTAGCAATGAAATGATAAATGCTAAAAATCGATTTGCAAGCTAACCTGTCGCGAATACAAGCATTCGTAATACACCCCTGTATGCACACATACATTTTCCATTTGTAGACTTCTGACAAAATCATTTTATGACATTTTATATCACTTGATGAAAGCCAAGGCAGCCAGTGTGAAAAGTTATCCTTTAGTTATCATAAACAAGATATTTCTGTAGATACTCAAGGCTACATAAACCCAAGGCATGCATTCAAGCAGAATTAGAATGAAATGCCTACTGCCAACAGGTTCTGGCTCAGGTTCAGGTTCAGGTTCGGGTGGGGGAGCAGGTTCCTCAACTGGGGGTGCGCCCTCCTCTCCTGAAGTTGCCCCCTCTTTTGGCACTGCTTCTCCATCTAAACAAGGTGCAGGACCTTCTCCTTCTTCAGGTACAAGTTCCTTGGCTGCTTCAGTGACTGTATCCTCAGGAGGAGGTGCTATTACCTCAGGTTCTTTGACTTCTGCAGGAGGATCTGCAGGTGTGTCTGCAGGTGTGTCTGCAGGAGCATCTGCTGGTGCCATGTTGGCCGGCTTTTTCTCCGCTGTCTTTGGAAGTTTAGGCTTGGTCATCCTGTGGGTCACTTCGACACTTTACACTGCTCTACACTCCTTGAGGTTCTTGTAAATAGTCTCTCGTCTGGTCTGTGAGCCTGCTTGCCTTTTGTTCAGGCCTTTCCTTGTCATCTGCTGTACTCCTCTCCTGTCCTGTCCGTTCCTCTGGGTGTAGCGATTCAAATTGTTCAGGGCAGCAATGCAGCTAATCTGTGCGTCCTCCCCCCTCCTCTCTGTAGTCTAGTGACCTGTCTGCACCATATGCTTGGACACAACCTTATACTAACATGCCATTATTTATAGAAGACAGTGCCAAAAATAGTTTCCTGATATATGGTATTATTCTGGACATCATACTGCACTGATATCTTTTCAGATTCTTTGCCATTTCTCAAGTGAGAAAATTCACATACAGATAAATGGAAAGATAAGTCCAAAGCTTGGGTAGATATCCTGAAAATGGTCTTATTTTAGGCATTAAAGGCTCTGTCACTCTACAAATAGATGACAGAGCCTTGAAACACTGGTATGATGATGTGTGGCTAGAATAGGGCAACATCCTTAAATTGGCAAGCAGATGAAAGAAGGATCTCCTTGACACTAACATGCTTGGCATCACCTCATACACACAAAACCCCTCTTCTCTTACGAGCTAGCATTCTCCCAACAGCCAGCAATAATAGCATTCCCATTTTGACACAAGGGACAATGGTTCATTTATCATTCTTACGGGGTTTTCCTGATTTCCTGCCTGGCTTTACATGACCAAATGTTGGCGTAAATCACGCTCCAAACAAATCTCTAAAATCTACAGCAGCTGTAATACTTTTTTAATTACTACAGGCAATAATTTTATCATTTCCTTATATTGAGAAACAAACATATAACTTAAAACTTACTTAAAACTTACTTATATTGGCAATGTTAAGAACTGTTCTTAAATGTATGTAAAAATTGTTTTAAGTGTTTTATCTTTATATAAACATGCTTCAGTTTCCGATTCTGCATAACATTAATGCAAAACCTTAGGAACTAAAAAATTAGGAACCAAAATTACTTTTCACCATATTGCTCCTGCATTGGAAATCTCAATAAAACTTTATAAGAGCAGCTCAAGTGATACATTCTCTTGTACAACTCTGTGTTCACTTAAAACAAATGATGTATGTTGCTTGTTGTCTTAAGTACTCATATAGCAGTATACTGTTATGTGTCTGAAGTACTGATATATCAGAACCCACGATACAGTACATATACCTTTTATTATATGACATACATACAGATGAGGAGAAATTAAAGGACAAACCAATGTAATGTGTTAGTAAGGTATTGAACTGGCACAGTCCACCAGAACAGTGACAGTGTGTCTTGGCATGGATTCAAGAATTCTGTGGAATTTAACTGGCGTAATGAACGCTGTTTTGATGATGGTGGTGGCGAGCGTTATCTAACACATGACTCAAAAATCTCTCATAGTCAAAAACTGGGTTGAGGTCTAATGAGTGTGAAGGTCATTTTTATTTCATCAAACCATTCATTGAGCCCTCATGACCAGGTAGATGACATGTACAGGGTCATCTTGGAAGTGGCTGTGGCCATCAGGATAGAAATGTTTCATTATAGGATAAAAATGACCAGTCAGAAGAATGTTGTATTGATTTGCAGTGCTGCTTCGTTCAAAAAGGGGGCAACTGGGGACAAACCATGCCAGCAAAATAAACACCAAGACCACCCCACCCCCACCCATAACAGAACCCTTGTTTTTTTCCTTTTATTTGTCCCCCATTTGTATATCAGGTCACTTTTGTTAAAATGTCTTTTTAATATTGCAGCATATATATACACATTTCAGTTCAAACTTGTCATTTATCGCCACATTATTGAGTGACAGGAAATGAATAGTCATCTATTGTGAAAGTCTATTATTGACTAGCCCAACTTCTACCCTTAAGTGTGTTTTCAGTGCTTTTCTCAGTAGAAAGTACAGAGATACATGTCAAGATTGCTGCTTGTGGTTAATCAACAATAAATACAGATGAGTATGATATAGTTTAGTGTATTCCATTATGGTATGTTCCTTGGTTTTAAAGTGTTTAACCACAAAGAAAAGAAATTCCTTAAATCATTCAGCCTAAAAAAATAGCCATTTTTATATAACCACTTAATATTAGTGGTCATAGAAACCAAGGACAAGACTAATCAGTCAATCAGGAGTATTTGAGGGCAGTGGTGGCTCACCAGTTAAAGCTTTGGGCTCCTGAATGAAAGGTAGTGATCAGTCGTTGAGTATACATCCCAGCACTAACCTTCAGTTGCCCCGATTGTTGTTTTAAATTAAAGCATCAGTCAAATAGAAGTGAAACTTACCAATGGGCACAAAAGGCTGGGAGGCAGGACTGGGCCGTGACATTCCAATACTGTTCACAGCGTAGACCCTCATCTCATAAGCCATTCCCTCTATCATTCTTTTAGCTTCATATGTGGTTTCCTTATAGGGGTCAAAGTTCAGCCGCATCCACCTGTAGCTCTTTTTCTTCTTTCTCTCCAGGACATAGCCTTAGAGGACATAAGCTTTTTAATGTGTTGCAATTCAAATACTTCTTTAAAACTTAAATTATAGGCTTGCATGCTTTCTTTTTGAGCAGCATTTACCCAAAATTGGCTGGCCACCATCAAACAGTGGAGGGTCCCACTGGACTACACATGAATCTTCCCCTACGCTGAGGATTCTGGGAGCCTGAGGTGGATCTGGCACATCTGAGGAATTAAAAAAAATCTCATTGAACGAAAGTCTTTTAAAACCTTTAAGAGCCAAATAAACGTGTTTTTTTTATGTAAAAGGGTTAGTTTGGATGATTAAGCATTGTAGCTTCTGAGAGGAGTTCTGTTTGGAAGCTTTTTAGAAAAGGAAACCATCTAGTATATGGATATGGTTCTACATAAAACCTTTAATGGTTACATTAGGGGACAAACATATTATGGTGCTTGTACCCTATATTATATTATAATCTCGTCCAGCATGAATCTACGAGAATAAAACAGCAAAAGACAGAATGAATGAATGAATGAATATGTAGTGCTTTGTTTCCTAAATAGGATTTAATTTGCAGCATTTTATAGTTCAAGAATCAACCTATAATGCTGTCATCATTTTCATTTTCTTAACCGCTTATTCCTATTTCAGGGTCACAGGAGAGCCGGTGCCTAGCCGGCAGCTTAGGGCACAAGGCAGGAACAACCCTAGACAGCGCACCAATCCATTGTAGGGCACACACACACACTCTCATGCACACACAGACTAGGGGCACTTTAGAGATGCTGTCATCCTTCAATGTTATTAAGCCATGATTAAAACAGCAAATGCTTAATCCTTCAGTTTATTTTTATAGTATTGCATATGTAAGTCCACAGAGGTTTGTACATGTTATATGTTTAAATATCTTACCGACAACTTTCACATGAATATCGGCAGTATCCTCCCCTGCCGGGTTTCTCACAATAACAGAGTATGTGCCTTCATCCTGACGCTCTGTCACCTCAATAGTCAAGATGCAATGTCCCCTGGCGCTCTCCACATGGACACGTCCACTTGCATCTGTCAAAACCTAATAAACCAATAACAGTTTTTTACCAATCAGATGTGTGTGTGTGTGTGTGTGTGTGTGTGTGTGTGTGTGTAAAATAACAGCACGAATCAAATCAGAAGAACTTACACTGTGCATATTTCCAACTTCTGGACCAAGCAACATTCACTCAAGATGCAGAGCCTAGATGAGGCTTTAAGACCAAATAGGAATATAGTATATCAAGTCACTTACTATATTCTTTTCTTACCTTCTGTGTTTGTAGGGTGTCACCAAAGGTTGTTCTTAAACAAGTATATGAAGCATGCCCTCACATGGTGCATACAGTTTGCCTCAGAACATAATATACTAATGCAATGCATGTGAACACAATGCTGTTCAAGTACAGACTGCAATAAAACTTTAATGTCTTGTAGAAATACTGAACTGAAGAGGCAATTTGTTTTTCTGGGTTAGTATTAGATATTAGATAATTACAGTTTCAAACTAAGACTAAATTCATAATTCATAAAGTCATGGGGCATCACAGGAAATCTTTGTAGAGACAAATTGACTCATTTTTTATGGACAAATAAAATGATATTTAAAACATTATGATTATAAGTGATAGACTGTTATGCCTCATGTGAAGTATGTATGACCGTAAACAGACAGGAACCGGACCAAGTCAGTATCACAATGCAGTGGCTGCGGCAATAAAAAGACAATAAAGACAAAGGTCAGAAGACACTCTCATAGCAGCGGCGGGATAGGACGACGAAAGTGCACATAATAACTAGAGATCGGGGTGGCGTTATTGTTTTAAAGGCCAATAACTCACTTCACCATCCTTCAAAGTCCAGATGAAGGCTGGTTCCCCTTTCCCTTCTCCCAGTGGGGTTTTAGATTTATCCTACACAAGCAGAGCAGAAACGGTGAAGCCATGGTTAAGACTAAGATACTAAGACTAAGAGGTGACAGGTCCAACTTGTAGCATCCTGCTCCAATACAAACCTTTCTGAATGTGACTGCTTGTGACATATCAGGAAGTGGTTGAAGAAAGCGCTCCCAAAAACTTACCTCTTAGATTAGATTAGATCAGAAGCCCTTGTGCTGGTACTCCTGTCTCAGTGTTAAGGGAAAATGTTTAAGACTACAGTGCAGTGGTGCTTCTTACTGGCCTATTTATTTGTCTCCTGGGCCAATGACATGACATGCATTATGTATGCATATAGTATCTTCATTATTATCCTATAACAAAAAGTAATAAATACATGAGACATGTTGCCTTAATATACAACATGTCCTGTATGTAAATACATTTTTAGTGTGTCAAAAATTATTTGATATTTTTGCCAACACAGATCCCCCACCTGTGTCTAAAAATGTCAGACCATCTGATCGTACATGCAGTTTAACTGTTAAAAAGTGTCAGTTAATAAGATAATTATAAATAAAAATATTCAGCATAATTTATATATTTGAAACCTTCAAAGACATAACGTTGCAAAATAGAGCGCTTTTAGACTTTTAAGAAAGATTGCACAGGGTATTGCACAAATATTGAAAAGAAATTGGTTAGGTTGCTTCCGTTTACCACATCAAGTGTTACAGCTGCAGGAAAACCATAAACGTGAGTTGTTCCTATTAAAAAATAAAAAATGCTTATTTATTTGAAATGGAAAATGTTTAAGCTTGACTTCAATCTGAAAAGTCAAATGACACAACCACTATGTCAAATGGTAGAACAAGAACATTACAGGTTTAACTGTAGAAATAGGGAATATGAAGATTTGTTAATAATACCTACATATTGGATACTAATAGGTCTGTTAAAGGCATGAGAGAAATGAAGAAAAATGAATGTAACTTAACAGTAGTATGTATAGAGCATCCCATGTCCAATAAAACATAAAAATACATTATAATACAGCTGACTAAACTACTACCAAACACGATCCGTATTAAAGCAGTGTGGGATACATGTTAATAATAGTATTCTCCCCACCTTATCTGACTTGGTCCAGACCACTGTGGGGGCAGGGTCTCCAGTGATTGGCACATCCAGTCGCAGCTTGTTTCCAGCCACAACCAAAATAGTGGAATCTGCAGTTCGGCCAAGGCAGTCTAAATGGATCTTGGGTGGATCTGTATATGGGAGTAGTGGAAGAAAGGAACTCACCTGAACTCTGTGCTTTTGTTCCAAACTGTGCTTTAATAAAATGTTATTTACAGTATGTTAATGTTACTGTTAATTACACTAATTAGTTACATAGAAGTCTGGTTCTTGTTAATAGATTTCAGTAAGTAATAATGGGGCTTAAATGACCTCAATAATGAGGTTTGAGGCAGATATTAACACAAAAGATTTTGGGTGTGATAGACTTCCCTTACTTGGCTACATTACCTTTATAGGTTCAAGAGTAAAAGTAGTGATGTTAACATCGAACACCAAATAGGTCTTGGATGAGTGACTTACTGTGACTTACTGTGCAGTTTGCCAAACTATTTATCTCAGCATAAGTGCCCTACTTACTAACTGGCAGAATTTCAGCACTGACTCTCTTGTCTTTTTATTCTTACCTTGACGAGGGACATAGTCGATCTTGACCTCTGAAAACATAAATGAAAATAATAAGTGGTAATATCGTACTGTTATCCAGGTTGTGGAATGATTGAGTCATGAGGAAAGACTAAGCTATCTGAGACTTATGTACCCAAGAAGTTCAGTTTGGCAGAAAGGTTAAAGGCGTAGCCTTCAGGAATGAAGGTGTAGTCGCCTTCATCTTCTGGACGCACATCATCAATAGTGAGCTTGTGAATTCTGGCAAGACAGATATTATATCAGACAACTTCTACATTTCAAAATGGGAGGTCCAAATCCAGACTTGGGGAGCCAGAGTTCAGCACATTTTAGTGATTTAGTGCTCTACTGTATCATGTCTCTGAGAAGGGCCACATGTCTCTCACCAAACAGTTCTACAGGACTGGAGCAGACCACATTGAAAATGAAAGAATAGAATAAGAATTCAAATATCTATCATTGTTCAAATGCAATGAACTTTCACAGTCTTACCGGCCAATGTGTGTGATGTGGGTTCTAGCATCAGGTTTCACTTCCACTCCATTTTTGTACCAGGTTCCTTTGACGTTCTCGTCAGACACCTCGCACTTAAACACAGCCTCTTCCTTAGCTTTTACCGTCAGGTCAGCAATGCTCTGAAACACCTCCAGTTGTTTCTCTAAAGGGCAAATAGCACAAAATTTTAAAGAAAAAATGAAGTGAGGGTTTGGTTATACAGAATATCCAAAAGAAATAATAGCATGAGACTGAAAAAAATCCAGTAGCCAAAATTCTTTATTAAAGTGTTAAGATGAGAGTGAAATTTAAAGGATAACCAAGAAGCCAAGAACTGGCAGGATAATTAAATAAATAGTATTTGCTGTGGTAACTTACCAAACAATAATGCTAACTGATAAATTTGAACAACTCTGCTAACAAAGTGGCTTACTGGTAAATCTGTCATTTTTACTTAAGAACATTTATATTTTTGGCATAACCTATAGGTGTTCAGTCAGGCAAGAATAAATTAACGAATGCATCAGACACATTCATCCTTGTTCTTGACCTTTTAGGATTCAACAGCTTAAACTTAACTGTGTTTCACAAATAATAACCTTCTGACTTCTGAAAAAATATATTTATGTTGAATATAAAGCACTGATTATATAGTAATCTTTATAGAAATTGAGTGGCTTTTGTTACTTTCCATCTCTGTATACCTCGAGTTCTCTTCTAATATCATTAGCATGTTGATGTGCAGGTTTGGAATTAAGTGAAATAAGCACATAGCAGTATTGTACTGCTGTAGCAGACACAAACCCAGAGCTCATCAGTTAGAGATGTTATAATTAACAGAGAGTTACTGGGGAGCGGTGGTCCATCTGGCAGTCTGGCAATACTCCAGTGATGCTGGACAGCTGCTCATGTTTGGCACCTTCTCTGTTTGATTACGTGGTCAAGCCTAGCAGGAGATGTGGATCAGGTTGCTTTAAAAAAAAGGAACTGAGTGTCTGGATGGATTTATGGGAGAGTTAAGGACAGTGTATTGTCTCCTGAAGTTTCCAGTAGCACCATAGCATGAAGGTCATTCAGGGCTGAGCTTTCATTTTCTTACGCTTCCACTATTGTTACAGCTGAAGAGTCAAATGGAAAGTAAGGCTGTAAAGGTGAGAGTAAAGGACATCAAGTGATGCAAATCTGTCTGAGAGACAGACCAGGGTAAGAATTAGGTTATGGAGAGGAAGAAGGAAAGGAACAGAGTCACCTGCTCAGTTAAAATATATGCCCTTTGCTGTCTAACAATAGCTGGCATTTGTGCATTGTGCACGCTATAACCATGTGCCATGGGCCTGTCAAGCATTTCCCGGGCTGACAAACAGAGGTGATTTTTGAGCGACAGGACCACAAAGAGGTGTGAGTTAAAGGAGATAGCAGGGAGTAAAGAATGCCCAGTGGAATTCTGGAGGTTTATTTTGGACTACAGTTCTGTCTGCTTTGATTGATATGTGGCTTGTCATGCAGCAGGCTATGATTGCCAAATGCCTTCAATCAGTCTTTAAAGTCAAAGACTTTCAAATAAGCGAGATATCAATCATGAAACATTAACTTTAACCCATTATTTTTTTTAAACAGCAGCCTTGTACTCATGAACAATCTGTTTTACCTATGAACCTACAGAACTAGTCTAGAACCACAGGATAAACACCAGTTTTAAAATAAACCACTCACCCTGCACCATGAGCTCAGCAAGAGATTGCCCTCCATTGGTCTTCACTCGGTAGTGGCCACAATCCTCCTTGGTGACATCATTGATGATGAGTGTGTGTTTGCAGCCGTCTTTCTTGAAGCGATACTTGAAGGATTCATCTCGAGTAAGCTCTACTCCATCTTTTTCCCTGAAAAATTGAAAAGTGGTTATAAAATTGGCACACATGCCCTGTTTTTTTCAAGGCTGTTTCCATGATTATAATCGTGCTTGAGCTTCTAGTAGCAAGATTTATACTTAAAATGAAATGGTATATGGTGTTTCAATAATTCAAAGCTATAAATATTTTTAAAGCCCAAGGCATTTTGATGTTGTTACACTCTGATAAACCTCTATACCTGGATTGTGTATATGTATATGTAGAGAATGGCATTGATGGATGATCATAAAATCCTCATCACAGCTCATTGTGTTAAAATTATTCGAGCTTTAATGTTTTAGTTCTTATGACTCATGACTTTGACACTGTCGAATAAAAGGACTGGTGTGATGAAAGTGATGAAGCAACCTTGATCATTCATCATTTACTGTCTGATGTTTCTGTTCATGCGTATTATTCTGTAGTGCTAAGAAACATTTTATCAGACTAACTAGCTCCAGAAATGCATCCTCTGTGGGACATTAAAGGCAGTCGCCATGAACCAATGGTGACTTTCTCATTTTGGTTGAAGGACACTGCAGATTTGCTAAAAGGCTGGCATGACCTTTTCAGAAGGCTGATAATTTACAGAGCTGCTGGGTGATATACAGCCTTGGATCCGGACCAGGTGAAGCCACGGCTCATTCACTCTCTCGTTCACACACACACACACACACGCACACACACACACACACACACACCCCCTCTCTATCTGTCAGCCAGGTTGAGTCAGCCAAAGCCTGGCAGATGCTCTGCTCAACAAAGGACATGCATGCCATCTCCTGGACATCTGAGGAATCTCGTACATCCAAGGCAAACAAAACCATACCTTTTTTTATTGCTTGCCCCTGTGACAGTGTAATAATCTTTAATCGGTTTCTCTCATTATCATGCTCATGTTTTGGTGAGTGTTTTCAAGGGTTGAATGTAGGAACACATTTACTGATTCAGATGTGTTTACGGAGCAGGATTATGTTCATAGATCGCAGGCAAGAGTCTTACCATTTAACATGAGCACCTTCCTCAGAGACCTCACACTCAAATTCTACTCTGTCTCCCTTCATTGCCATCTGATCCTCAAGATTACGTAGGATCAGAACAGGAGGCTCTGAAAATGAAATAGAGAGATGAAGATTAACCTTCAGGAATGCTAAAAATACGTCCATGTTGTGTTGGTACTCATTAAAGTACCTTTCACGAAGAGCTCGGTGAAGCTTTTTTCATCTCCCGCGAGGCAGGTGTATGCTGCGTCATCAGCCAGAGAACAGTTGTTGATAGTGAGGAAGCGTTTGTTCCCTACACTCTCAAAGATGTACCTGAAGGAACAGTAAAAAAAATGGGATTTTTTTTTCCCCTTACGTTATTTTGTAGATGCAGACAAAACCTCACTCCAGAAGAGCATTTCTAAATCTGAAACATTTTAAATGTGGCACCCAATTCATGATGTAATTGTTCTTATTATCAGCTCTTTAATAAGCCACAAAAAACGCTAGCAGCTATCACATTTCTGTAGAATGCTAGCGTTATCAGGACACTGGACACTTTTTCATGCACAGACCAGCTGGAGACACTCACTTGCTACAGGTTTTGGTTGGAGTGAAGCAAAGAACCCGAGCCATCCAGGATCACACAGTTTCAATTAAAAAAGGCAGGAGAGAGAGAGAGAGAGAGATAGAAAGAGATCATTTTTGTTTGAGTAATGACATCTATAGCACAGCTTTATTTTGCTATAGCTTTGCATTTTGAAGTGCATACTAAAAACTGAATTTAAATATTGCACTCTTGTTCTATTCTCATTCATTGCTGATTAGGTACCTTCCTGATTTTTGAATCTCCTGCCCATTTTTCAACCATTTCACCTCAGCATCAGGATCGGCCACCTCAACCTCCAGCTTGATCTTGTGTCCCTTTTCAACCTGGTAGGCTGGGTCCAACTTTTTGAGGAACGCTGTGAAAGACAGGTTGATACTGCAAGAAATTGCCAAACAACCCCTCAATCTTCTGTGCCAAGAAACCGAAGAAAGTTTCCCAACCAAAGGGTGTGGAAATATTTCTAGAGTTAAAAAAAAACTTCTTTTATAGGGTTCTACACAGAACTTTTTAACGTTTTCCTCTGAGAGACAAATCAAAGGTCTCTCTGAGTGCTAGAGAGTAAGTGTAAGCTAGATCCAGTGTTTTAAGCAATACTGTGAAAGACAGGTTTATATTGCAAGAAGTACTTGCATATAACAATCCTTAAATGCTTTATTAGAACCCTATAACAGAAAGTTTCTTATCCAAAAGGTTCTATCCAGAACTTTTCTAAAAGAAAATATTTTTTTGTTTTAACTTTATTGATGCAAAGTGGGTCTAATGTTCATGTTAATTCTACTCATTTGCATTAAGCAGTGCCCTAATCACTGGACTGGACAGGATTGTGAATAGTTAGGCTAGCAGCAATGCCAGCGTGATGCTAACATCAGCATTCATCATGTGGATGGCAAACCAGACGTGCATCCAGTCACTTACTCTCTACATTTGAAGATCACACACAAATGGAGAGAAAAGAGTAGAAACAACAAAAAATGACCTCTGTTATCTGAAATATCAATTACTGCAGCACATATAGTCAAACCACATGCATTCATTCATTAAATAATCTGAGATCATTCAGTTTTACCATGACTTATCAGGCAAGAGCATGTTGATTGTAAGACAGATGTAAGTAGGAAAGATGACCAGATTCACACACACAATTGATCCACATACATTCATTCATTATTTAAACTGAGATCATTCAGTTTTACCATGACCATGTTAACCATTTTTTAAATAAAAGGTTAAGATTTTCCTCATGCCTAAGCTCTTAATTGGAGCATGTGTTAAGATGACCCTTGGATGGATTTGATCTAAAATGGATCATCAGGTTTTGCACAAACTTGTGATGTCCATGCCAGCTCAAGTGCACACTATCAATACATCAGTACAGCAACAAGAGAATGTACCAAAAACTACAAAATTAATGTAAATATTTTTACATTTTCTACTTTTCTTTAAAAATAAAAGCAATTTTCTTTGGTGGTCTTAGACCTTTGGATGCTACTGTATGTAAAGTATGATGAGTAATAATAATAATAATAATTAATAAACAGATATGCAGTATATATATTACAGTTCTACATAGACACGTAACATTAGTACTGAATGAAGAACATTTTCTAAAGATTTTCTAAAGATTTTCTAAAAATTCTAAGAAGAATTATTTTGCAGGTCTTGCATATAACAGGTTTAAAGGATCCATTAAAACTTCTATACAAAACCCTATAACAGAATGTTTCCCTTTGGAAAAGAAGCCATCAACTCTTTGGACCCATTTCTAAAAGAAAAGTACAGGGGTTAGACAATGAAACTGAAACACCTGTCATTTTAGACCACAATAATTTATTAGTATGGTGTAG
>JAOVYV010000035.1:5172573-5182963 GCA_025674545.1 Hassar affinis | reverse complement strand
AAGAAGCGGATTCTGAACAAAAGTTGAGCGCGTTGTAGCGCATATTTAGTCAATGACATGTACACACAACAGTATATGTTTGATCACTTATTTTTTTGACATTTTAGGGGAAGCTGATCTTCCTTTGCAGTCTTAGAGCAATCGCCTCTGGGTATTGGGTGCCAATACTTGCGTAATTGGACTGATCTTAGTGATCCATGCATCTGTTTTTTTTGCACAGTTCTCTGATTCAGCGAGCTCTTTGGGTTCCTTTTGCTCAGTTAATATGAATTTTTAATTTAACTCTGATGCTGAATGTTTCCCTCAACCCAAATGAATATTGTAAAATACATAGAACATGAAGCAATGTAGCTGTTATTTAATTATATCGCTCTTATAATATATTCATTCTTATTTATGTTAATGTTCATTCGTCAGAAAGTACCTGGCAAGATTTGATAGTTTATTAGGGTTTGAGAGTGTAGATATTTATTTCTCTACACAGGTTGATAACCGTGTGAATGTATTGCTTTGGAATACATTTAAATTTGTGTAATTTTTGCTCTTTTATTACAAAATGCTGTGTTGTTTACTGCAGCCTCATGCAACCTGGCACATATAATACCAATAGTAATAATAATAAAGAAAGAAGAAAAAAGAGCTGTGATATTGTATTGGCAGATATCCAAGTTCAGGTATCGAAATTGGATCAGAACTTGAAAAAAGTGGATCAGTGCATCTCTATAATGCACTTTACTATAATCACACCGACTCAAATTGGGATCTAGTTTGATCAGAACTGCAACACATTGTTTTATATACTTAATCAATTCAATATTCTCAATACAAAAGTGAGGTTTGTGTTCTCTGTTTTGCATTTCTTTTCTGACTGATAAGGTTTTACTAGAAGAAGCCAAAGACCTGTTGTCTGATTGGTTGGATTCCCAGTTTGGCAGCCAAGTAACAGAAAACTCAATCTTCACCCTGTTACCGAAATACTGGGAGGGAGAGTATCACAAAGACATGGAAGCCCTGAATGTAAGTAAAGCTGATGTTTTAGCTTCTCATTTTAAAGTTCAGGTAACAGTATGGTTAATAAAGGGACAGTGGATGTACTGCTTTTGAGAACTTCCAGCGTTTGTATGCAAATTTCCAAAAATCTTTACCAGCCTCGCACTTTAATGTTGTGATACTTTATATTGCTCTAAAACTGTGACGCAGACTCAGTGTAGTCTCGATGTTATACCAGGTTCTTCCAGCTGATGTCCTCACACGCGTCAGTGAATATGTTCCAGAGATTGTGGTGTTTGTAAAGAAAATAGTGGACAATGGATACGGGTTAGTATCTATAAGCTATGTGTATATTTAATGCATCTTAATGATGTTGTGCAGTCTCAGAATAATGTGGGTATTTTTTCTTAAAGACTATCATTTGCTTCTCGTGCTTCTTATTGCAGTTATGAATCCAATGGCTCAGTGTATTTCGACACTGCCAAGTTTGATGCTAGTTCAGGACACTCGTATGCTAAACTGGTTCCAGAAGCAGTGGGTGACCAGAAGGCTCTGCAGGAGGGAGAAGGTACACATCTCCAACCTCTTTTTAGTTTTTAAAGAAAACTACAAATATTGGTAAAAAGTTCAGTATAACTGAATATGTTGTAGTTCTACTTGATGCTGCTAATGATGATGATATCTTGCTTTACAGGAGACTTGAGTATCTCAGCAGACCGGCTGAGTGAGAAGCGTTCACAGAATGACTTTGCCCTGTGGAAGGCCTCTAAACCTGGAGAACCTTCCTGGGAGTCTCCTTGGGGGAAGGTGAGAAGAGATAACTTTGAATTTATTTCTTTCTTCTGAACATTCAGACCAACACCACAATGTTACTAAAAGTGTTTCACTATATAATGTAGTGTTTAGCTGTTTTTCTCCTCACATAGTGAAGATGTGTATGACCACACCATCCTCCCTTGCTGATGTTAGCATGTGCCGTATCACTTTGCTTTTAATTTGCATAAAGTTAAACTCTGTTTGGATGTCATGGTGGTGCAGCAGGTTGCGTTCCCACCTCACATCTCCTCCACCTCTCCACCTCCCCAAAACATGCCAGTAGATATTAGCCAGTGAAATTAAATTGCCACTAGTTGTGAATGAGGTACCTTGTGATGCACTGGTGTCTCATCACTGGTGTCTCATTACTGGTGTCTCATCACTGGTGTATTCATAGGTCATGTGCAGTGTTCCCAGAATTAAAAACAAACGGATGCTTTTCTGACCACTAGGGGACGCCAGTGTGACGATATACAATAATAATATACAAGTGTGTGGAAAATGAACCATTTTAAAAGAAAAATAAAATAATAATTATGGTAATCTTTAAAAGTAATCATACTCTTAACAGCAGGAGGTGTCACTGTTTGCTCAGAGACTAGTTCCTGAAACCACACCTGCAAATTATCATACTGCTCGAAACCACACCCCCACAAATAACCACAAATTATCATACAGACAGAGAAATACTGAAAAAAATAAATACAGTAAACAAGCCACACCCTCTAATTATCAAACAGGCACATAAATAAATAAATACAGTAAAGAAACCACACCCTCTATCATAAAGAAGGAAATACAGCAAAAAATTAATACAGTAAAGAAATCACGCCCCCTAATTATCATACAGACAAGGAAATACCAAAATAAATAAATGCAGTAAACAAACCACACCCTCTAATTATCATACAAATAGGGAAATACAGAAATTAATAAATAAAATAAACAAAGCACACCCTCTAATTATCATACAAATGGGGAAATACAGGAAAAAAATTAATATGGTAAAGAAACCACACCCCCTGATTATAATATGGGCAGGGAAATGCAGAAATAAATAAATGCAGTCAAGAATAAAGGCCTAAATAAAAGAAATGGAATGAATGTAACATACAATAATATATAAATGTGGGGAAAAAAGTAATTATATTTCTCAGACATTACTGTGTGTAATGCGTATATGTAAATACCAGCTTTTTATTTATTTTATTGATTTATTTCTCCTTTTTTATTTGACAAAGTCATTTATTTATAAATTTATACATTTTTATTTATGCCAGAATCGGTCCTCTGTAGATAACAGCTCAAGACTCTTATCAGTGCCCCCAGCTGTGCTTATAATGTGTCCTGTTGTGTCACTTATATTATTGCTCTGTGTGTTAAGGGACGACCTGGTTGGCACATTGAGTGTTCAGCCATGGCTGGCTCCATATTGGGTTCATCTATGGACATTCATGGAGGAGGATTTGACCTGCGTTTCCCTCATCATGACAATGAACTGGCACAGTCTGAGGTGCAGATATATCATCTTCATATTTGTATTTTACTTGCCATGAATTAATGAACACTATACAAAAAATCATCCCATTTTCTGATCTGCTGGATTTAATGGGTGTCTGTACAGGCTTACTTTGACAATGACCACTGGGTGCGTTATTTCTTGCACACGGGCCACCTTACCATCGCCGGCTGCAAGATGTCCAAGTCTCTGAAGAACTTTATAACCATTAAAGATGCCCTTGCCAAACATACAGGTATTTGTTCTGTATTATTTTATTTGATCTATTATTACAAGTTGTAATACTGAACAACATCCCAGGGCTGTTTTGAGCTTTATATATAAGACAGTTGAGGAAAAAATGTTAATTAAATTGTAAATACTGAAGAAAGGAATTGCTTGGAAAACAGTGTGTTCTGTAAAAACTGCAATGCCTCTTCACAGCAAGGCAGCTGCGTCTGGCCTTCCTCATGCACTCGTGGAAAGACACACTGGATTACTCCTGTAACACCATGGAGTCTGCCATTCAGTATGAGAAGTTCATAAATGTGAGTAATTTTCTGGTCATCAGCACTGCAGACATGTGAGTAGCACTAAGTGTTTACATGCACAATAATAATCCCATTTTGGAAGAGCTTGTTTCTGCCTCAACATACATATTAGTGGAGGATGGCATTATATGTGTAATAAATAAATAAATATGATTAAAGGGACTTAAAAAAGCAGCTCATTAGCAGGCAGTGAATGTGAATCAGTTTTACGTCTAATAACTAAAAAAATGCATAACATTGTGGGTTAAAATCTTTATACAACAGTGCTGGTGAATTCTCAAATCTGACTGGTTAGATGTTAAACATTTCTCTAAGAAGACTCCAGTGTCAGGAACTAACTTTTTTCACAATTTCCATAACATTAAATGTACATGTAAACTGAGAAAAAGTAGAATTTGTCATTCTTTAATGAATAAAATATATAAATTGCTGTAGTATATGAGGACTAAAACACATGGGACATGCTGTTATTGGAAAATATTCAACTTCCTACTGGTAAAAGTAACCTAGTTTTGCATTCAGCCACATCACCCCATCTTGTCTTCTCCTTATGACTTGTGCTGTCATTTTTTTGTGGGTATGTTTAGGAAATTATTCTGTATTTTGTTGCTTAATCATGAAATAGTTTAATAGTTTGAGTTAATAAAAGTAGTGATGTTCCCATCCCACTTCTGAATGTAGTTAAACTCATATCCTCAGTACAGATAGTGACAATACAAAAACAAATCTAAAAGATTTCTAGTTTCAGATTACTCAAAATGCATGTAAATGCTATCTTATATGATTTACTTATATATTGACAAAATACAATTATCTTGTACATCACTAACTGACCTGTTGTCATACTGGATGCATTTTTTTCTTTTACCTCAATAGGAGTTCTTCCTGAATGTGAAAGATATCCTGAGGACTCCCACTGACATCACAGGTCAGTTTGAGAAATGGGAGGCGGAGGAGATCGACCTGAACAAAAGGTTAGCACTCTTCCCAGCTTTTCAAACTGTGTCCATGTGCTAGAATTCCTGATCCAGTTATTTATATGCAGCCTTTTTGAATTTTGAATGTGTCAGCTTTCCAAACCGAGGCAGTCTGTGTTGTTTTTGTGTCTAGTTTCTATGAGAAGAAAGAAGGTGTGCACAAGGCGCTGTGTGACAATATAGACACACGTACGGCGCTGGAGGAGATGAGGGCTCTGGTGGGTCAGAGCAACACTTATATCGCTACCAGAAAGAGTGCCAAACTCCTGCCTAACCGCATGCTGCTCCAGAGCATCGCTCACTATCTCACTGACATGTTCAAGGTGAGGTTCTGCAGAGCACTGTGCATTTTCACAAGACTGCATTCTACACAGTTTAGTGTTTACATCAGTAGATGACTATACGGATTAGGCGTTATCTATATATACAAAATACCCCAAATGGAAATGTATCAAAACAAACTACTGAAAAAAGTCCAAAATAAATCTGTTTCATTATATATGAAATTATTACAGCATGCCTGGGAGATGTTACTCAGTTATACCACCCAGTTTTATGTCAAATAACACAATCAAAGAGATGCTTGTACAAAACATACAAATCTTAGTAATACTGAAGTTATGCTTTTTTCTCTCCAGACTTTTGGGGCAATCGAGGGAACAGAACCAATTGGATTTCCTGTTGGAAAAAATGACCAAAATGTTGATGTAAGTAAAATTAAACGCAGCTTGCTCCACTACAGAGTTTTGTAATATTTTACTTGTAGTTACATTACATGAATTATATTTTTGGAGTATGTTAATATAACGTGAGGCTTTATTTGTGCCTGCTAGCTGGAGAGTACAGTCATGCCCTATTTAAAGGTGCTCTCAGACTTCAGGGAAGGTGTCCGAAAAATTGCAAGGGAACAAAAAGGTAACTTTTTTTTTACCTTCTGTATTGTAACTAGGTATCATTTAGTATTTTTGAACATGAACTAATGACTTAGTTCTGGGTTTTATTATTTCTTTTAGTGACAGAAGTACTGCAGCTGTGTGACGCAGTCAGAGATGACATCTTGCCAGAGCTTGGAGTCCGATTAGAAGATCATGAAGGTATACAAGGACAGTTTAACAACACTGAATGAACATGTAGGGAATAAAACACTTTAGGACACTTTAGGAATCAAACACCAACCCCCAAGTCCATTTTACCACCCAAGTTGATTATTTTCCTATAACAGCACATCCTGAAGTTTTCGATTCCTCTTATACCTCAGCAATTTGTCAACAATTACAAAATGATTAAAGAAAGGCTTGTCGTGTTACAGAGAAATCACAAAGGCATTTCCACTCTCAAGACTTTTTCATGTTGGAAAATTACACATTTCACTGAAAATTCTTTTACTTAAATTTTACTTGTTTTAAAATCAATTTAAGTGGAGCATCCGGCATCTGAAATAGGATGTTCAACAAGCACATGTGGGTATGATGGTCAGGTTTCCACAAACGTTTAGCCATATAGTATTATTAAGGCACTAAAAAGAGAATAACTACAATATATGGTTTCCTCAACAGGACCATAGTGAAATTATTTATAAGTTAGTAATCCAGATGGACAGGTCATGTGTGCATTTTCTCTTGTCTTTGTTTTGGATTGATTTGTGAAGGACTCCACACTGTGGTGAAGTTAGTGGACAGAGAGACTCTTCTCAAGGAGAGGGAGGAGAAGAAGAAGGTAATTAACTTTGTTTAGCCATGACATGGGTCACCCATGTCTGTATTTTTACTACTAATATATAAATATTACTGTTCTATATATACACCGATCAGGCATAACATTTTCTCTCCACTCATTGTCTATTTTCTCAGTTCCACTTACCATATAGCTGCACTTTGTTATTTACAGACTGTAGTCCATCTGTTTCTCTACATACTTTGTTAATCCCCTTTACTCTAATGGTCAGGACCCCCACAGAACCAGCACAGCACTTCAGTGACACTGATGTCACTGCTGAGAATGATCCACAACCCAAATAGTATCTGATCTATGGGCGTCCTGACCATTAGAGAACAGAGTAAAGGGGACTAACAAAGTATGTAGAGAAACAGATGGACTACAGTCTGTAATTGTAGAAATACAAAGTGCAGCTATATGGTGAGTGGGACTAAGAAAATGGACAATCAGTGCAGAGAAAAGGGGGTGTTCATAGTGTTATGACTGATCAGTGTATATTATATAAAATGTTTTTCCTTATGAAACTTCAGTTTATTTTGGTATTCACATTGAGCCATATTAAGTACCTGAACATCCTAGACAGAGAAAAAAATTGCTGGGTTTATGAAAAATGTATGACTGCTGACAGTGTGTATGACTGTCTACAGGTTTCAAGTTG
This sequence comes from Hassar affinis, assembly GCA_025674545.1. Taxonomy (NCBI): domain Eukaryota; kingdom Metazoa; phylum Chordata; class Actinopteri; order Siluriformes; family Doradidae; genus Hassar; species Hassar affinis. The sequence goes on along the minus strand of JAOVYV010000035.1, from coordinate 5,175,757 downwards.
CACTTTTTTTGTTAAGCTGGGCTTGAATTACAGCTGCAAGTCACTTTGAAATGTATATACACAATTACTTTGCAGTATGCATGTTTGTTTTAATCTTCTTTCAAATTAATGATGTACTTTCTTTTCTTTTCTTTACAGCTGGAGGAGGAGAAGAGAAGGAAGAAAGAGGAGGCAGCCAGAAAGAAACAGGAGCAAGAGGTTAGTAGAGCTGATGTTTAATCATACTGTCTGACAGATTTCTGAATCTCCAAAATGCTGAAAATTTTCTCCCAGTTTTACCTACTCTCATTACAAAAAATGTTATTTTAAATTGTCATGTTAAAATGTGTGTATGCATGTGTGTATGTTAAAATATTGAAAACAACCCAGATGCCAGGTTTGAATATTTTGAATCTTTCTTTTCCTCCCCACACATTTCTTTTAAAACTGCATCCAACATATTTTATATTGTCAGAGCTCAATCAATGTCTGGAAGGCAGACAGGATCCTACAAATATGTCCTTTCAAAATATTTTCTTTTGATGTTGCCACCTGTTTTCATTTGTTCCAGGACATATGTTTCATTTTTAATTTATTATAAAATGGATACAATTTGTGGGGAAATATTTTACCTCAGCTGTTGGACAGCTTGTTATGCATGTCACAAACATTTGGGCAGATTATGTACATCATAGTCCTTTAGGTTAATTATCTACATCATAAACACTTGGGTAGATTATCTACACCATAGAAGTTTAGGTAGATTATTTATTTCGCAGACATTTAAGTAGATTATCTACCTTACAAACACTGAGGTAGGTGTCTCAAAAGGGGCTAAATTACCTGCATCATGAAATTCTGTATAAATGACCTATGTCACAAAAGGTCATTTTGTCTTTACTCCTTCACTCTTATAGATGGCTAAACTAGCAAAGATGAAGACTCCACCTAGTGAGCTGTTCCGTTCAGAAACGGACAAATACTCCAACTTTGATGACACGGTAACATAGCAAACTCCTCTTTTTCTTCACATTCGGGAATTAAACATGTATTTAAAATGGCTTATTATTGTGTATCTATCTGTATTTCAATGCACAGGGTTTCCCTACACATGATGCAGAAGGGAAGGAACTTAGCAAGGGACAGACCAAGAAGCTTCGCAAGCTTTACGAAGCTCAGGAAAAGCTGTACACCGAGTACCTCCAGTCAACCCAGAACGGAAGCTGAAAACCCTGGGAGTGCTGCATCAGTCCGCCCATAGTGTCTGCTCTCTTTTTTTCTGTGATGGTTGTTGGGTATAAAACAGCAAGAATTTCAGGCATCCCTTGTCCTGGTGCTACAGCAGGGTCTATAGTCTTACGTACATGATAGGAAAGCGATGATGTGTTGGAGCTTTATAAACATTGCTTTGGAAACAGGAATATATTGACTCTAAGAGCTACTGAACGGAGGAAGGTGTTTGGAGTGTCACTTTTCTAATACAGAAAATTTTTATATTGTATTTGAAGGATATTTAATGAGCAGGTAAATTAGTGAATGGTTGATTTTATAGAACATAAGTATGTATGTGAAATATTAATCAGCCATTGTAACAGGCAGATTTTTTCCCCTTAAAGCAGTGTTTGCAGTTACCAGTAAAATGACTGACTTAACCAGCAGAATTATAACAGGTATAATTTCTCTATCTCTACTGTAATAATGGATTTTATAGTTGTTGTGTGCTAAGGAACACTTTGCTCAAGGTAGGAAGAGGTTCTGTATAGCAATTCTATAAAATGAAGCAAAATAAAAGAAAATTGTGTAAGTATAGCTATACCTTTGTCAGTGATTGATACTTGTTTACAAAATGGATTATATAGGATTTTGAAAATACTGGTTAATATGTTTCAACGTCAGCTATGTTAGTGATATAATAAAAACAAAAGGGACCACTAAATAAATTAGCACTTTGAACTTGAATGTCTTGAGTGATGTTTAGACACAGAAATGTATATGTACAGTATATACTGTTATCAGTGAAGTGCTATAAATAATTTGACAGTCTACTTACAGCATACTTTTATATATTATTTATATACCTGTGCAGAAATTTAGTTCCTGAGTTTAGAACTTCAGACATGAATAGGATCAAGAATTATTACACACAAATCTTTAATTACTTTTATCATGTTAGCTATCCCCTTTAATCCCCCCTTTAATGTGCAACCTGTTTTGTTTAGTTATAAGCTAACCTGCAGGATATCTTTTTATTTGTGTGAATGCATGACTTTTTGTTTGTCATCCTCTTTAATGTACATTGCAGTATATTTATTTTTGTGGCAGGCGACATCGTATAACAGCACACACATTGCTGCTGCATGCTTCCAGGCTCCCTGGTTCGATCCTGAGTTTGGGTTACTACCTGTACAGAGTTTTGTCCATTCACTACATACCTATGTGGGTTTCCTCTGGTTTTTCCGGTTTCCTCCTACCTTCCAAAACATGCCAGTATGTGGAGTGGCTATGTCAAATTGCCCTCAGGTATGGATGCATGTGTGTGCACACATGTGTCATGTAATTGACAGGCATGCTATCCAAAACGTTTTCTAACCTCACACTTGGGCTCTGAAACTAGCGCAACTCTGACAAGGCTGAGGCAGTTAATGAAGACGAATTAAGTTATACATAATAATTCAGGGGCCGCTAGCTATATAATATCGTCAGGCAAAAATTGGATGGGGGGAATAAATAGACAAAATCTACATAGTTGTCAGCTCGAGGTGCAGTGTCATAATTACGTACCTTAAATCACTTTTTTCCCAAGGTACATGGTGTCAACGTTTCTAAGAGTTTAGGTACTAAAGTTTCAAAAGACATGCACTTGAATGTGCCACCTCAGCACATGGAATAGTACAATTTGGTACATTTACTTCTGAGTGTAGTTTTACATACACGGCAAATTACAACTGCAGGAAACTGAAGGAAAATCAACAAATACAACTTTCAAATAAAGGCATTTCTCTGTGAAGTCTGTAAAGTGGTTTTAGTCAGTACATTGTCATGATGTTCAATGCACACTAAATAAACTGTTTTTAATTAGCATTAATATGTAAACTTTTGGTGACATGGTGGCTCGGTGGGTATCGCCGTCGCCTCACAGCAAGAAGGTCCCAGGTTCAATCCCTGGGTGGGGCGGTCTGGGTCCTTTCTGTGTGGAGTCTGCATG
>JAOVYV010000035.1:5137701-5167076 GCA_025674545.1 Hassar affinis | reverse complement strand
TATTATATTGCACCAGTGTCATTCAACATGTTTAAGAAATTCCAAGCCATAAAGCGTACTGATTTTAGCAGCTGACCCTCATGCAGCATAGTTTCCATGTCTGTCCCATGATTCTCCTCAGTCTGACTTTCCAAATCCTAATACCCACGTTGGCCACCTTCACGGAGTGTATGTGTGGAATAATCATCATGTAACGCTTTCACATCATCCATCGTCAGCCTTAACACTCCTTTTAAACTTCTGTGCCGGGTTTGAGTGTGTTGGAGACGACTCAATACTGCATTGCTGACATAAGCAGTGAATAAGCCTAGTGCTCCCTTAAAGTCTCTGAAGTATTTTGGCTATCAAATGACTGCCTGCTCATCCTGTACCATTTCTCCCTCTCTCTTTGCAGCATTGGCAAAAAGCCCATTTTGATCCTCAGAACCCAGCTGTCAGTGCGTGTCCACTCCATCCTGGGTAAGAATATCTTTTTTTATATATTTTTTTTATATTTTTTTTTCTTACTTCTGTACCATCTGCAGAGAGAAAAGGCGAGAAAGGTCTAGCCAGGATTTTTTTTGGAAGACCTTCTCAGGCAGTGCTGAGACAGCAAAAAAGAAAGATCCGTGTCTTTCCACTGGAGTTGAGAGTTTTCTATTCAAGGAGCTCGCTAGGGATTGTGGTTAAAATATATTTATATGAAATCCCTCTTTTTTGGTTTCTCTCTCACATTTCCCTTCAAATTCCTCCCAACTTCGTCGGCTGCGTGTAGCATCCTGCGAGTTGGTGAAGTGATCATGGTCAATAAAAGAAGGTCTTATTTGTGCTGAGTCTAGTAAAAGGTTATTGTTTGTACACATCAGGGCTAGGTGGCACGTCCGTGTTGCACCGGATCCATGGGGTCCTGATAAAGTGCAAGTCCCTGTTTATATCTAATTGTTATATGCATTTTACAATGGGATTGTATCCTGATGAGCTTTATGCTTGAATGTTTAAAACTCAAAATCGCATTTGTCTGCATTGTAAACAGGGTCTAAGTATCTTGATAACCTGAGCATCAGTTAGATTGGATTAGAAACAGGAGCATGATGAATACTAAAATTATTCAGGTGCTAAAATAGCATTAAAGCACATACTTTGTTGGAAGTTCTCAGTCATGGTCGTCTCTCTTGTAGGCATCTTGTGAGCAGAAAAGGGTAGATATCACTTTCCTACAGGTGTGTTATACTGCCCTGTGACACAGGATGACAAGCAGTTCAAAAAGATGTGGAGGAAGCATGTTACAGCCGTAATTGTCCCAGTTGGTTACCGTCATATGATCAGGGCGAATTAGATAGTGGGTCGAAAATGGAAAATAACCACATTGGGGAGAAAACAGGGAGACTGGATCTGGCAGCTTGTCTTTAGGAAGTTTTTTTTTCCCAGCAGGAAAATAACAACTCAAAATGTGTGTCTCATTAATGGATGAAATCTGATAAGGCCTCTAAACACCATTTCAGATAATGTCTCCTTTCATAGTACACAAAAAGCTATGAAGATTGGTTTAAACCCTATGAAATATGGAACCGAGTTTGTATATTTTAACAGTTTTTTTTAATATAGCTCATCTGGGAATTTGGTGCTTGTTTTGAATTTGTGGTCTCCATAGTGGCCTAGAAGGGATCATATTGGATGAGCAGGACTGGCTGACATTTCAGTGTTAAATGTGTCACTGTGTGACAGGGTGATGCTGGATTGTAAGTGTGTGGTGATGGTTTTTTTTTTTTTTTTCTTTTGCTAGGACACGTTGAGGCTTATGCTGACTGCACTGTTTTAGGAGGCATTCCAATGCGGTTTTTATTCTTGAGCTGTAAGAGTTTGAAAAGTTTAATCTATGTCTTTTTTTTTTACCTACTGGTATGACAGATGGGTTTGGTGTCTTGTTCCATGACACGGCCTTCATCTGTAATCTCTAAAGCATCATATACTGTCTGTCTTGTATGGGTGTAGGTATTAATAGTCTCTTTTGTCTGCTGGTTGCTTGTAACACCAAGTAAATAGGCACGAGGTTCAGAAAAGGAGTTTGTCTTTCAGGTAGAAATGTCAGAAACACTGATTAGATCATGTGCATGCTGGATATCACAGATGGTATGTATATTAGTCTTCACAGTTACTTTCGAAATAGTATTTAAGAGGAGGGAGCAATTTCTCTAATGAACTTTTTCCCCACTTGACCTTGTCTATTCATAGGACTCATTAGAGCACTAGAGTGACATTGTATTTTGACTACATCACTGTGCTAGAATCATTAAACTAACTCTATAGAAGCATTAGAATAACACAATATAATACTGAATAAGTATCACACTGCATGCCAAAATTGCGATAAATATTACATATGACCCAAGTAAACTTGTGGAACTATAATTTTTTGCAAAAAATCATAGTGGTGCTAATATTTTCTCATGCACATCTTTAATATCTGTGATTGAGTGTTTGTTCAGTCACCATAAGTGCCATCTTTGACAAATTAATGAGTTTATTAAGCTAGTGGTTACTGTGGATGGTGTGTGTTCTTTTGTTTTTTTTCTCGCCCTCCCCAAGAAAAAAAATTGTTCCGGCAGTGAAAACTCATCCCCACCCCTGCTCATTGTGTTGAAAAGTGTATACTTTAACAAGATAGACCAGTTCACCAACTTATGCATGTCGTCCACAGGAGGATAAATGAACCTCCCACATACCGGCATTGAGGAAGTGGTTCACCTATAAGACACATGCTTTTGAACCAAGCATTCCGCTTTGCTATTGACTGATATTGCTTTATTTATAGTAAGCTATAAAGTGCCGCCCTCATATTTACTGCTCCCTGTAAATACATATTATGGCAGCTCCTTTTCACTGGATGCCATGTTTATTACTAAGAGATGCATCATGCTTTGTAGGTTATTGTTTGTGTGATGCTAAAACTGTGTTGCATTATAGTATGCCACATTTGTAAACAAGTGTGTAAACAAGTAAAATGTGAAACAAATGTACTGTATGTGTGTGTTTGTAATCTATACAGGTGTCACAGGGACTGACTAAGCAGGTAGCATTGCCTCCTTTATAGCTCCAGGGTCTCCGGTTTGATCCTGAGCTTGGGTTACTGTCTTTGTAGCGTTTTGTACATTCTCCTTGTGTACATGTGGATTTACGCCAGGTTCTCAGCTTCCCTCCCATGCAAATGTACCCATTGGTTGATCTTAATACTATAAAGTACTTCTTTGTATGAATGAATGCCTGCACGGCATCCTGAGATATGGACTGGCATCCTGTCTAGGTGGTGTTCACCAATTTATAACCTGTATTTCTGGAATAGGCCAGGATAAAGCGGTTACTGAAGATGAATGAATGAACATATAAATGTAATGCATGTCACTAACAAATGTTAATATTAACATACAAGACATTTTAGTTTTTGTACTACAATGATATAAATCTCTAGGATGATTTGATTCAGTTTAGGTTTTGTGTCTACATAATGATCCTGAGCTGAAAAAGCAATTATTAATCAATGCTTTATGCTTCTTATCTCTATGGTCTATATGGATTTTCTTCATTATAGACACTTGAAGCTTTTGGTGGAAAAATGTTTTAATTTTCATCCATCAAAAGTCTCTTGCCCATGGAACTTTAAAGGCCTACCGTCACTCCTGAATCACTGGTAGGGGAAAGTCTGTGGAAAACATTCTTATGGCTGTATGTCACAATCGTATATAGGAATAGGACATGAGTCACAGTTCATGTTTTTTCTTCATTGCTGTTTTTGGCATTTGGAAGTGTAGTGTTTTCCTTGTTAGTACTGTGGTGTTTCCGTCATAGGGTTCTTACTCTGCTCACAATAATCAGCTTTGTATTCAGCTTCTTCTCAAGTGATCAAGTCCTCAAGAGTGTTTTTAGCTCCTGACATGTCATTGCATGACTAGACTGTGTCCACACATTGTCTCCAAGTCGCAGCCTCCCTCCCACTGTGACTTCGGTGTTGGATGATCCTTACACTAGAATATGTTAGTACCAGGAATTTGGGTGATCATGATCCTGGAAGATGTTGTGATCAAGAGGGCATTCTAGAACATGTGACCAGGTGATGGGTGATCATCTTTCTGGAATAAACTGCAACCAGGATATCAGTTGATCATCATTCTAGAACATGCTTTGACTAGGTGGTCAGGTGATCATCCTTTTAGAACATGCTGTGACTAGGAAGTCCAGTAATCATTATTCTAGGACACACTGTGACTGAGTGATTAGGTGATCATCATTCTAGAACACGCTGTAACCAGGAAGTCTGATGATCATGTCAAAGTGGTTAGGTGATCATTCTAGAACATTCTGTGATCATGAAATCAGGTGATCATTATTCTAGAAAGTGAAAATGAGTTCAGGTTAACATCCAATAAAACACTCTGTGGCTAGAAGGTTAGGTCGTCATTCTAGAACTGTAACCTGGAGGTCAGGTGATCATACTAGAACACACTGTGACAAGGTGATAAGGTTGTAATCATTCTAGGATATCCTGTGACCCAGAGGTTTGGCCATCATCATTCTAGTTCATGTTATGAATATGTAATTATCATTCTAGAACATGCTTTAACCAGGAGGTCAGATGATGTGTCAGATGTTCTGGTGTTCTGTTGGTGAATCAGAATAAAAAGTGACAGGATTCTTTTCTTATTCATTGAATTTCTGAACTGTTGGAAATGGACGTGGTGTTCTAGGAGGCTGCACATAATTTTAGGATGGAATATAGACATTAGGGCTTGGCTTCAAGGACACTGTGGCTTAGTTAATGCTATAGTGTGTGTGTCAGTGTATGTGTGTTTAGCGAGAAAGAAGAAACCTTCTTATTCTGGAAAGCTGTGTATGGCTGTATTTCTGTATTCTGTATTTATCTGCCTGTCTGTTCCTGTTATAACATGCTGAGGCAGGATATTGTTCCCAGGCAAATTGTACTTGTATCTATTTCACTGAACATGACAATATTTTCTGGGGATTTTTTGGGACACGTACACACAAGAATAGTGTCCTTCATTTCCCTTTTATGAAATTCAGCTGGTTTGACGCGTGTTCAGGTTTGTTCTGGTGTATTAATAAGAATGACTGCCTGACTGGACCTTTCAAAGAGGCTGGGAATGCCTGTATTTAGAGTGCTCTGTGACCCTGCGTTCATTTCCTTTGAGTAACAGGAAATATGAACACAAACACAAGCAGGATCTCTCTTATTAAAATCGACTTGGTCTAAAAGCCGAAACAAAACTATGATTTGTAGAAACCCTCTGAAAATGTGGAATATGTGGCTATTCAAGTTTCATTAGCTCAGAGGTGACAAATCCTGACACATCATTTACACAGTAATCCTATTCATCTTCAGTAACCCCTTCATCCTGCTCATGGTTGCAGTGGATATAGAGCCTATCCCAGGAAAACTGAGCATGAAGTAAAACTGCTTTCTGGATCTGTCTCGGAGCACCTCACATACACATTCACACACTCATTCATGCCTACTGACAATTTATAGTCTTTAAGTCTGTAAATCTTTGGGAGGTTGGAAGAAACCAGAGAACACTGAGGAACCCCACATTGACGCAGAGAGATCAGATAAGACTATGCACAGGATTCTCAGGATTGAACTGGGGGCACTGATGCTGTAAGGATACCCTTCGTAATGAAAATAATACAGGAAAATATAGTAACAAGTAATGCAAAAAACATTTAAGTAACATAATAATAAAATATACCATGTAGCCAACATACTGCATCCAAACTGCATATTATCATTACTTATCATATTAAGTTGATCTATGCATGAGGGCTGTAGCTAATTTGGACCTGGCTCCATTATCCAACATTTTCAGAGGATATAAAATTCAGTGCACCTCATGTAAATAAGGTAAAATTAAAGGAGCCAACAGTAGCACAAGTAGCAAGCATTTTGTTCAACTCTTCCAGCTGAAATTTTCTCAAAGCGGAACAATATCATTTAAAGTGGCCAACAGGAAATGCCATGCCTCAGATAGGTCATCCCACAGGGCACTGCTCTTCTATTTCTGCCCACATTTATGTGCGAGTGCTGAATAGAACTGAACACTGAGGTTTCAGTGCAGAACTACAGCTCTAGTGATGTTCACTGGCTCTGCAGTTAACGATGAATGAAAGCGGATGTTGCTGATTAGCATGAAATTGGGCTTTCCTTTCTGTCGCTTTTATTCAGTTTTTAAAAATTGTTTGAGCTTTTTATTATTTCCGTGTAATATGGAAGATGTCTGAAATGGACGTGAAAATGTGTTTACATAACAGATTTTTAAGAGACTGATAGAAAAGCCCTTAATTTTTTGTGCTCACCACCATGTATGTTGTATTTGGAATAATGGATAACAGGGCATATTGATACAGGACAATAATCAATGACTGTGATGTGGTGTCCTATGGAAAATACTGGTATAAAAATGATTTTATTGCTTCTGCTAAAAAAAGTCTGTTAGATTCAAATGTGTCCATAGCAACTCTGTAGCCTTTTCAAGATTAGTCTGCTTAGCATTATAAATATAAATTAATATTATAATTTCCATGTTTTTTTTTGATAGAGTAAAATTTTCCCGCCATGGGGCATTGCAAATCCACACAAGTTTACGATCCCAACTGTGTCCATAACAATGGTCTGTTATACATAATAAGTGTACAATGCTATAACTGACCAATCAGAATCAAGTATTCAACAAAAACGGTGTAATAATTTCCTATAACATTTCTTGTGTTATTCCTCTTGTACTATAGCACTTTGACGACAGCAGCATTCATATGTTTATCTGGTTGTCATGAAATGTCCACAAAACTGTTTAGTTCCTGTTATCACTTATGTTATAGCAGCTATAAACAGTCGTTCCTTCACAATGATGTTAATAAGTTTAAAAAAAAATACTATATCCCAACAAGGGCATTAATATAAGCTGGTGATTTGCATTACAGTTGGCATTATGGCTGTCAGAGACAATGAATCAACCTGGGAACAAACCTGGGAATTCAACCATGGGGTGGTTAAATAAAAGCTAATGAATGTGCCAAGGCATTTTTGTTAAAGAGGGTAATTATTCAAGAATCCTTACAATGAGCTACTCAGGGCCACTGATGCTTATCTGATACTGTTCTTCCCTTGAGACTTGAGCTTTCTCGTGACACAGCTATGTTTTTGGGACTTGCCTGGCTCTGTGCATTAGGTAAGTTTGTAGTCTTAAGAGGCAGTGACGGATTTGTTGTCTTGCTGATATGAGATGGAAATCTGAAGTTTGCAGTTTTGCTTTGGTGCATTGCACAATCGTAGTGTTGTCAGTCAGTCCTCATGGATGAGGGCAATTTAGCACAGGCATGCAGCATATTGGAGGCTTTTTGCTATCAGTCTTTATGTCTTTGTCTTGTTTTCCCAACCTACAAATGTTTTTCAGAAATGGAGTGCATGGTTGAGCTTATTTGTGCAGTAACTCTGGATTTTATGATCATCTTTCTTTAATTCCCAGTTATAGACTGAGCACTTCAGTCACCCTAAACTTAGCTTTGTCCCAAAGCTTTTTTCCATTTCGCCTCTGTTCTGACTCTCCGCCTTGGTACGCAGACATCTCTTTTGGGATTTCTATTTTTCTTGTTAGTTTGATGCCCTGCTCTGTCTTTGTACTGATACTACCCCCTCCTCTCTCCTTTTTTCTCTTCTTTCTCCTCTGGGAATTTTTTACAAGGCCTTTCTCATGGGTACAACACATAACTTTGTGTCTGCCTCATCATAAGCGTTTTTAAGGCTGGTATCATCTGTGAGGGTGAATCCACACAAGTGCCAAGGCTGAAGCAGGCCTGGCTAGACAGGGTCACATGTTCAGTGAGTCATTAGCTTGGAATAAAAGTGTCGTTTGTTTGTGTTTGTTACAGAACTTGCTCTGATCAGCCAGTTTTGTAGGGTTTGTGTATGCTTGTTGAAACATCACATACATTTTTGGGAAAAGTTGTGAAACCTGCAATCAGTAATAGTAATCCATGGTTTTGTAATGGATCTGCAGTTTCCAAATGTTGTTGCAGTGTTAAGTTATTTTGCCAAAATGAAAATTTAAGTACAGGGGAAAAAAGCTTCTCATATTTAAATAATATGCTCTGTATATGAGTATTAAAGTATTTTCTTTTCCATGGAAGTTTGCAGTTACTTGGATTACTTTAGATTGGTAAAGTATTTTTGCTCTTATAAGGCTTTATGCTATATGTAACTGTGCTCTGCTGATGCCTGACTAATTAAGGTCAAGCCTAGAAGAGTTGAAGGTTATCACAACAGACAGACTGATGAGAATCCCTGCCTTCATTCATAATTTGGGTTTTTTTTATTGCAGATGTCATGTTTTTAAAGTTGGATATATATGACACATGGGAATTCTTGTATATGCCTGTTTTTATTAATCACAGATCTTTAACCTTAACCCCTTAAATTCCTGGTGTATTATTCATCATAAAGAATTTCATTCAGTAAATACTATAAATTATTCAGTAACTTCTTTGGAATGAATAGAACACAAGTGCTTTTACTTGACATAAAGAACTCCTACAAATTATTATTTGATAGTGATTCAGACTCGTCCAAGCACCATGGATTTATCAAAAATTATTTTTTGCTCTTCTCTCTCCTTCTGACAAATTTGACGTTTTGGTTCTTTGGTTCTATTTTTTATTTTTTTTTGCATTTTCATGTATGTACTGTGTCTCATAACCAGAGGTCTCCTTTATAAGCTTTGGATTATTTCATTAAGGAGATGTGCTTGGCTCATAAAGTCAGCTGAGTTAAGGGGTCAAAAATGAAAGAACAGGCCGAATAGCTTATCAGAAGTTAAAGTACTGGCAGTGTAAACTGCATTCTTACATGCTGTAGTGCTCTTGGCTTAACAAAGTCCTGCCAGCTGCCCTGTAATCACACAAAAACTCTCTGAATTTAGCTTTCAGTCTTTTTATCCAAGTTGCTTTGTTTCAGTAAACACAGTTCATTTTAGATTCTAGATTGAAAGAGAATGCTGTTTTGGAGAATGTTTCAAATAAATAAATAAATTCTAATCCTTTTGTGGAAACCGGATGGAGTAGATTTTTGTTAATACATCCCTATATGCATATGTGCTGGTCCAACATGATAAAATAGCAACAGGAATATACTGTAGATGGATACACATTTGCATAAAATATAGCTGTGTTTGCACTATATACCTTTTAAAGAGATTGCTTTATAGGTAACCCCTTATTTAAAGGGAACCTACACTGGCTCTGAAAGCTTTAGCTAATTTAATGAGGCCTATGTATGCAAACACCATGTCGAAACCCATGATGTGACATTAGAGGTTTTATGTCCTATTTGATCTTTATGATGATGATGAGTATATGATTTTGGTTTTTGGTGTTAGACTGTTTTAAGGTTTTGTCTTCATTTATTTGTTTAGTAACATTACCATAATGAAACCTTTTCATTATTTTGTTAACTTAGGGTTTTTTTAAGTGTATGAAAGTCCAAGTTATAGGAGCTGCATTATGTTGGTGATTCATAGCAGTGTTACTCAGCTGACTTTTCTTTTGTTTGTGTTTGTTTTAATTGTGAACTTATCAGAAAAGTGCAAATAGATTACCACAACTTTTGTATTGTTGTAGTATGCGAGTCTGGTCTTTGTCTTGACAGCATTTTTATTTACTTGGTCTCAGTTCGGAAATGAAAGCAATTCTAGAGGATCTCAGACTACAGTGGCATGGGTTCGACTCGTAACTTTTCCCGCCACAGTGACGATGATTACATTTTTTCAGACTCTCAAAATAATTATACACATTAAAAAAATAATCTCAAGCATCTCAAGCTTCATGAAAGTGATGTTGGTAAAGAAACCAAATAATTTCCACAATTAAAATGAAAAATTACAAATTACTCTCTAGCAGCCATCCCATAATAATTTTTCTGTAATGCGAGAAAATTAATACCCAGTATAGCTCCCTTTCAAATAAACATTTGCCTATCTAACAATGTAAATGTGATTATACAAACTGATATGTGTACAATGTTTCATATAGCTACAGTTCTTAATTCTAAAGTGATTAAATAATTAATCATCCTTGCAGTTGAAATGGGATTCATTGTGATGCTCTGAGTGCACAGTAAGTGCAACAACAAAACTAAATAATAGTAAAAGTTAATGTCTCTCTCCTTTTATTAATCTGACATTAAACTTCATGTTCACTGGTGCATCCTCACACCTGCCTTGATTTAAACTCGTCCCATGCTGTGGGTTTCATAGATGTGAGCTTTAATAGATGAGGAGCTTGAACTCTGCACATGGCAGTAGGTGATAAGGATCAGTGGTTCTTGAATACCAGAGAGGCTATAAGTCGATCCAGATGCCTGACAGCAGCACTGAGGCCAGCTGCTGGAGACTGTTATCTGTTCGTCCACCGCTTGGCCTCATAGAGTAACCTCTAACACACAAGGCTGATAAGAAATGTTCGCTCTATCGAGTTTCTCAGTGCTGCTTCTTAAGTTGGATCAGAGTCACCTTCTGTCATTAGACTATACTTTAGCAGATTAACTAATCGTCCAGGTCTGAAATCAGTTCTGAGCACAGGGAAGTGAAGGGATTACAAATTTGCGCCGCAATAGGCTTTACAGAGTAAGAGTCACTGGATCGGGGATGAACTTTGTTTGAAAGACTGAAAAGTTTGATCGGATGATTCAGATTGTCTAGTGAAAGTTAAAGAGCTGGCCAGTGAGACTATTCTAATTATAACACTATTGTGCTTTTATATTTAATTTTTTTTGTTGTTGTTGTTTGCCTTTTCATCTTTATTTTTGTCTCACTTGCACATCTGCTTTAACTGATTTGATTTTTTTGCCCTTTATTAGATTTCTAAGTGTTCTGACATCTGTTTCCAAGTTTTTGTTCATAGTTTGGAAGATTTATTTACTCAAGCTTTTTCTGTGTTTTAGCTTTCCATTATAATCCTAAATTCATTAGTCCATGCCCCTTGGCATCATCTCCTGGACATTTTGTATTTGTATGTGACTCTTTTTACTATCTATAGCTGAGCTAAATTTAATTTTGTGATCATGATGAGGTATGATGTTATTTAAAGCTGCTTATGTACAATGGCGTGCACTGGCTGTTTTTAAAGACCCGGACTAGCTGAACATGTCCACATTCAGAATCTGAACAGTCTTCAGATTCTGGGAATAATTTAGATTGCGCTGCCATTGGCAATTTTTTCAAGAATACTCTTTCTTTCTGTATGTCTTTACAGTATACCCATATAAGGTTGTGAAGTTTGGATCAGAATTCATGAGCCTACTAATAACCTTTTGGGCATGTTACGGGCTCGTTGTTAATAACGCTTGGACTGAAAGGTCAGAGGTGCTGGCTTGTTCTCCACAGTCAACTTGTTCTGTACAAACCTGTTTGTTTTTACTGGCTTCAGGAGGTTGGTGGATTAAAAAGGAATTAAGACTTCAGTGTGTGTTAATTTAGTCTCCAACAGTGTAGACTTGTGTTATTTTTATTTCTATTTTCTGTGACCTCATCACCTTCAAAAACTATTTTAGTAAGATCAGGTTGATGTACTTTGGGTGTTTGTGTCCTTTGTTCTCAATGACAGAAGGACAGCATTTTCACATATGATCAATAAAAAAAGAAAGAAACGTGTGTTAATAATACAGAGTTTTTGATTGCCACTGGGTTGCTTTTGGATTAATGATGGACACTATAGTAGATTTTATCATTAGCAGCATTGAAAAGCAGAGCCTGGATACTGAGTGCTTCCAGCATAGGTTCTCATTAAGAGTTAGCAAAGATTAGGCTCTTTATCATGTGTTTTTCCTTTTTTCATATTACTAATGAATACAGATATACACTGAACTACCAGAAAAACTAGTATGCTAGTTACTTGGTAGTAGGTCCCCCACGGGATCTTGAAGGGAACGTTGTACAGTCCTCTCACTGATGTCCGTTGAGGCCCCTGCGTTGAATTCCAATATTTTTAATGAAACGATTCTTGATAAGTCAATGATGGTCATGTTCACCCAGAGCCTTTTTATGGCCTCACTGCTGTCGTAAGTTCTTTTTTGCCAGAATTCTTTTCCAGAATTCTCTAACTTTGCTTCTACCTCTGAAATGCTATGACCCATCTCACCAGCTCCAACTATTAAACTGTGTTGAAAATTGCCATATTATTATAACTTTCCATTTGCACAATGGAACAGCTCTAGATGTCTATCGCTTTATATGCGCACTGGCAGATGCAAACAATGACATGCATAGGTTGTGTTGCCATGTATTTTCTGGTACTTCCGTGTAATCCTAAAGCCATATCTTAGTAATGATGCAAGGAAAACCTTGCAAGGAAAAAAGAAATAACTATAGCATTGAGTCACCTCATCAATAAATAACCTGTTTGAATGAACAGATGGGTGTTGCGTTCAAAAAGACATCAAATCTTTCAAAATATTGTTTATTAAAAACCTGATAGTTCAGTTGCAATTTGCTTGTTCTGGACCGATTTGTCCAACCATCTAAAGCGCATGTTAATGGTCTCTATACTTGTAACTATTTTTAGCGTTCATGCAAATTTTTCCCCCTTATTTGTTACTATAATGACATCCTGTATCTGAGATCTATAGACAATGAACTCTGATAGACCTGCTGAGCAGAGATACAGGAAAGGTTTCCTGACTTGAAACAGAATGGATAGTCAAAATATTCCTCTCAATATAGAAATATGACCTGAAGACTGCACGTACATCCAGTGTTTGCTGCATGGTTATTGGGCGGAAGAATGTGAAGACCTGAGGGGATGTAGTGTAAAATTGTATTGATCTTTATATTCAGCCAGATTTTGGGCAAGACGAATAAAACATAAGCTTTTTAGATGTGAAGCATTTCATGGAACTAGATTGTAACTCACTCACTCACTCACGTTTAGCATCCGGAAATTCTTGGCAAGGCTGTGCTGCTTTGCTGTGCGTCCAGTGACTGTGTCCTTGTTGTTCATTTTGAATACTTGGATTTGCATTTGTATCTGGTTAAAAATAAAAACCTAAAACCTGATCCAAGTTCAGTACAAAGACTGGAGGTACTTTATTTGCACTGCGGTCATGTCATGATGCAATCTGATTGCCTGTGCTACACTGATTGTCAAATCTATGTTTGAAATATTAGTTTAAAACATTAAGATTAAGATTCCTTTCATTGATCCCCGTAGGCATGGGGGAATAAATTAGAAAAAGCTTGAATAAACAAATGAATAAATAAACATAATTACTATGGTGTAAAACATCCTGTCCAGTGTGATTCCAGACTGGCTCTAGTCATGCTTCCTAGTAGGAAGCGACCTTGTATTGTTTCTTCATCTGGCAGTCTTTCGTTACTAATATCCTTTTTTGGTCCTCCATTACGCCAGAGTAAAGTTTTAATCCTGTCAGTTCTGACATCACCTGAGCACATGAGTTTTTGTTATTAAATACGTGAAATGTTTCAGGATGTAAAGTCAGTATTGTGTTAATTCACAGGCTGGAGGCAGTTAAGTATTCTTATAGAAACTCTCAAACTGCTATCATGGCTGTAACTTGCAACAAGGACCGCATCTTGGTACTGGGAATTTTTTTCCCCTCTCACCTCTTGTTTAGCAAATTCAACAGCAATTCACATTCCAGAAATACATGGTACATGATGGCTGGTTATGATTCAACTGAACTCAAAGCAGCTAATTAGGATGATTAAGATTTGTGAGCATTATATGTTTTGCTCTGATGCGGTACAAACGTAGTAGAAATAAAGCTACTGCTTGTCTATAGATAAAGTATACATAGGAGTTTTTTTATTAGTTACTGTACATAATTGCCATACTGCTTTTGTTCTTAAAATAGAATATTTGTTATTTTACATATTATTCTTGCATGAGAAATGTATTGTTCTCAATAAACATAACATATGCAAACAACTCGGTTCTATAATGGAAAAACTCGATTGTGGATCTAACTAAGTTTTTGGTTATGGGTCTAGCCCTGACTTTTTTTTAACTAGAAGTATTAATATTAAAATCTTAAAGTCTTGTTGCTACTAATTACATTTAGATGCTTTTATTCTACCTTGTGTGTATCCCGAGTTTTTCACTTGTCTCGCTCCAGATTCACTCCAGTTGGCCTTTACAGCTTTCATGGTGTGTGTATATATAATGTTTAGAACCAGAGAGTGAATTGAATGACCCACATTTTTTTGTAATTGTGCCTTTCCATCCATAAGTATGTCTTATTGTGTGTTTTTATGCCCGTTTGGTATGTATCTTGCAACATATAAGCAGCCAAGACCTCCTGTGTTGAAGCATATGGGTTACTCGCCATGTTTACAGTGTCAGAAGGCAGAACCAATCGTCCCACTGGATGTAATAAATCTAGCCCTGATTTCTGTCCTTATTTGAACATGCCATCTTCTCTGAAGGCACAAATAAGATGATTTTGGTCAAAAATCTTCTACAGAGTGGGACATTACAAGGCCCTAAAAACTGCATCCTGGGAATTCACTGCCTGAGGAGAGGAACCTTTCGTTCTTATTTATTTTGGAAACATGCCTATTGTTTCATTTGGATCTTTTTTCATGCAATTCCATTCAACAATATGTTATTGTTATATATTACAATATAATATTTTATTCACCATGAAGGTAAATCCCTCCAGTGTAGTTGTTTAGACTTGAACAAAACAGTTGGCCTGTTTGGCTAAAGAAAGCTCTCGATTTCCCTTTGGTTGTAAATGTTTGTAATTTGTTCTACTCATGTAATTTGTTGTACTCTTTTTTTTTTTCCACTGTCTTGCATTCTCTTTTTTTTTGTTCTCTTGTTTTCTCTTCAACCACAAATATTCAGCTCAGTAAATCTCCAAGACCATGTGAGAAGGCCATACAGATGAGAACATTGAGCAGAAGATGTAGGAACTTTTCTCTTTTGTTCTCTGGCTGCTTTGGATAAACCCCCTGGTGAAGGCTGCACATTTAGACAATGAGTTTTCTGTCGATCTTTAAAACATATCTACACTCTTGGTCAAGGTTCACCAGTGCTGCCTTTCTGCCTTTATATATTGCTTCAATGTGCTAAAATTTGGCTCTAATCCGTTAGGCTAATAGCAATCCATTAATTTATTAATTTTCCACAGTAATGGTTGCCATGTTTACATGCAACATGATCTGTTAATAACCTGACTGATCACGATTGGGATAAAAAACATTAATGTATAGAATTCAGCTTGATTGATACTAATCGAGGCCAAACGGAATGAATTGCTATCGAATCAACTTACTTTATGTTAAATAGAAGACTACTAGCCATGTAGGTAGTTATGTCTGATTACTTCTACTATATGAATTTGCATGTTCTGTAGAATACTTGGTGTAGATTTTTTCCCCCAGGATAGCAAGGGAACCTGTCAGAATGAACATTAAAGAAAGACAAAATGACCCCCCATCTCACTTATCATTTTTTATATACTTTTTTTTAAAGGGTGGATCATTTATGGTTCTTAACTTCCTAAAACAGTTGTTCTTGGTATCCTGTCTGACAGCAAGGTGAGGCAGGTGCCAACATGGACCATTTAAATTGTTTATCCTGTGGAGGTTTTGGATTAAAACCCTTACTGATCTGAGCAATGGGTTCCATCCTGAATGTAGTTGGAGAATAATAAGCGGTAGAGCAGTGGTAAAATGTTCACTAAATAGCTAAAAGTTTGTGGACACATGGCCATCATACCTATATTTGGTGCTTCTACAAAATGTTGTCATAAAAATGGAAGTACACAATTGTATAGAATGTCTTTCTATGTAGTCATTTTACATTTTCCCTTCATTGGAACAAAGAGGCCTGAACCTGTTCCAGCATGGCAATGAAATGTTTATGAAGACATAGTGTGCCAAGGTTGGAGTGGAAGAACGTAAGTGGGCCTTCACAGAGCACTGACCTCAGGGCTCAGTGCCTGACCTCACTAATGCTCTTGTGGCTGAATGAGCACAAATCCCCACAGCCACACTCCCAACATCTAATGGAGAGAATAGTGGAGCTTATTATAAAAGCAAAGCAAGGACTAAATGGGATGGCTTTAATTGGATGTTCAACAAGCACATATCACTGTGATGTTCACAAACTTTTGGCTGTATAATGTATTGAATCTGATACAACATTGTACCAGAGCTTCAGTCCAGTATTGACCCAAAACTAACCTTTTGTACTGAATTGCTGCATCCCGAGTATTTCAGACAAGAATTGTGCAACCTGCAGGTTATTTTTTGCATGCTAATTTGCCTAAAACCTCACAACTGGGTAACCACCCATGCTGCTGTTGCTGTTTGTGGATATGTGTATGTCAGTGGTTGCGCATTCAGCTTCTTTTGGGTCCATTTTATTGTCTCTGTCTCTCTCTCTCTCTCTTTATCATCATCTAACACTCCTGCTTGGTGCCTACACCAATCCCTAGTAGCCATGAGTTTGCTCTTGGAGCCTTCCTTCCTTTATAAAGACACACACACATACAACAGCTCTGTGACACTACGTCTTCCTTGGTGTCTCTCTCTCTCTCTCTCTCTCTCTCTCTCTCTCTCTCTCTCTCTCTCTCTCCATTTCTGTGCAAATGCATATACAGGAGCAGTAATTACTTCCCATAGCTGTCATGAGAAACCACCACCCTGCTGGTTGTCAAAGCAGTCCACCAAAACAAGTCCACGTTTTCCAGGAGAAAATCATGTCAAAGAAAGCTCCTCACAAACTCAAACCAAGACAATTTAAGAAAATATAAAAAAAATTTAAAATTAAAAATATATCCAATATATTTTATTTGTTTGCTATATGAATTCACCTACATTGTGCATTAAAGCATAACTACTTGCTGATTTGTAGGTCCAGTATATTCTGTAACATACACATACTATAAATGGCTCTAAACAAGTTAGATGATGGATTGGGGTGTTTGTAATGTTGAGTATTTCAGGTCATTAATATTGCTCGTCTGTAAACTGTAGATGTGTTTGAGGTGCGGCTTGTGTCTAGAGGTTTGTTGCTTCTAACTGATGACATGACAAAAGTGGCTCATTCTCAATGTAACTGGTAAAAGGTGATAATTGAGCGAGTTTGGCCTGGAAAGGACCTTCTGTTTATGATTTCCTGTTTCCAAGTTAAACACTACTGCATTCAGTGAACAAACCATGACTTTATGTTTAAGTTGGACACACACAGATCTGGGAGGGACTGTGATCTGTCTTTTCCCCTCTACTTACAAATAAACTGAATTAAAAAAAATAAAAAAATTAGTAGACAATAAACAGCCATACTGTGTGAGATGTTTTGCTGGCATGGCATGGATCCAGTTAAAGGGAATCATCACTGCATATCAGTCCAGAGACCTTCAGATTGATCACCTTTATCCGATGATACAACCCTTCTATGTAGCCTGATGGGAGTGGCGTTTTCTAGGATGACCCTGCCCATGTCCAGAAGACATGAGTATGAAATGCATATGAAACTTATAAAGCTGTGGCCTGCACACTCACAGATCTCATCCTAATTGAGCACTTATAGGAAATCCACCATGAGTGGATCCATCTGAGTGAGGTGGAAAATGCGTCTTATCAGAAAACGCATCTTTTCTTAAGAATTTGTCACATTTAAAAGCAGATATTTCACCCACCAAAAATGTTTTTGTTTTGGCTCAATCTGGAAATGCCATTTCAGAGTCTGTTACATTATAGTATTGGTTAACCCTATGAACCCTAGGCTATTTCCAGGGTCATTTCACTTCTTTTACATCTTTACTTCTTTTATCTTTTACATTTTTTCCCTAAGAACAGTCTAGGTGATCCAGATTCTCCATCATTTGGTATAAAAAATTTGCAGATTTTTTTACATTAGTCTTTTTTAAGGGGAATGACATTTTTACATGTAGCTTACCAAATGCCACTGGTAGTAGAGACAACTTAATTCAAAATTGTGTAGCGGAGGCTGGCAGTCGGGCAACATCAGAACCATGATGGTGGGATACTGTATGACTTATGAACAATGTGTTTAGTGCCTCTGTCAGCCCAGTGTTGGAGACAATGCAGAATTTTGATGTGATTTCAAAAGTGGATTACTCAATAACACTTCTTGCACATCTATTATCTAGTATCACTAAAAGTAAATTCTGCTGTTTTTTCATACATGATGCTTTGTGAAGTGACGGGGATGTCGTGACCTATTCAGCTGAGATGCCGAAGTGTGAATTTGTACACATGGTGCATCCGTCAGGTTCTACTATACTTTGTCGTAAATTCAAAAAAATTTTCTCTGCAACACGCATAGACATGCAACTAGCATCCCTGGAAAGAATAAGCCGTGCAGTTTCAAGTGATTTGTGTGCCACTTCACGAGCAAGTCATCCAAAAAGAAGGGATGTGAATTTGTAGGCAAAATGTGTCCATCAGGTCATAAGGATTAAAGACCTGTTAAGGGTTAAGGGATGTTTTTGAAAATGCTAACATATGATGTCATGATCTTCACAATTTCAAGATGGTGGATTATTGTGATGCTGATCTGTATTAGTATTAGGTTTAGTATTAGGATTTTTATTTAAGTATTTTAACTTAAGTATTTAAATCTGATTGCAAGCGATGTTCAAGATGTGCAAGAAAGTACGTTTTATGTTCATGTTGTCAAAAACAGAAATATTGTAAAGATCATGAGCCTGACGCCCAGTGTACCTGCCCAGCATTTTGGAGAAACCTTCAAGAAAAATACCAAAGATGCTTGTGTTTTCAAACTGCCTGTGTCCATATGGTGTAAGCTTTCCTAATTGGAATTATTTCTGCTTAGCCCAAATGGACAAACCAAAGAGCCATTTAGTGTAAGAGTGTAGATCTAATGAGCCAATAAGCAAATATTTAGGGACGAACCTGCTGGAATAAAATTATATTTGCATTATGGTGGCCAGCTGTTAAATAGGCTTAACATGAGCAAACTGGAGATCAGAATTCCTGCATAATAAACTGCCCTGAAATGCAAAATGCAAGTTGTTCTGCTTAAACAAGGCAAGAAACAGTGTTTAAGAGTGTATGAATACTGCAGTGTTGCCGGTGCTGTTATTGGACATTTGTTGTTATCATGGCCAATGTTGCATGGTTCAGCCAGAACGCGTTTGCTCTTTGGCAGGGTGTAATATCAAGCGAGATCAGTTACGTTGAAAAGAAAAGTAGTGTGACTGTAAATCTGTCTGTGATAGAAAGCATAACTGGCTTCAAGTCACAGCTTGTATGAATTACCAGTTTTATTTTTTTTTAAACATTACAAAACACCTTGTATGGACAAGGGAGCTGATTTACTTGAACACTTTTTGAACACAATTTTGCTTGCTTGGATTTTGTGGTTTAAGGCCACAAGTTGTGTCATGTTCACCTTATTCATGACCCTTCTCCCATGTCATGATTGAAAGCAAGTATGAAGGTGAGTTGTATAAGAATCTTAAAAGTGTGATATAAAACCGTTTCTGTTGAATTACATCTGAATCATTATTAATGATTACAAACTCAACGAAACCACCGAAGATAAATTCTTCATAGGTGTTCTGTGTTGACTTGTGTGGAATTAAAGGAGCAGTTTGTCATGTTTACAGCGCTGTGCTGCCTGTGAGGAAGCTTCAACACCAGGTTCCTGAGAAGTGGCCCTATGTTGAAATTACACATGCCTCATGAGTTTCCTTTTAAGAAAATTTCACAAAGTTGAGCATCTGTTTCTACTGGGGCAGAGCAAATTTCAGGGCCAGAAACGATATCAACAGGGGTGTTCGCCCTATCATCCGGAGATCGCTAGTTCGAAATCAGGTGATGCTATAGCTGCCCATAGCCGGGAGCTCAGAGAGCAAGATTGGCTGTGCTCTCAGGGTGGGAGGGGCAGCATACGCTCTCCCCCATGTCAATCAGAGCGACACTGTCCAATCACGGGCGTCTGTGAGCTCATGCATACAAAAGGTGGGCAGGAGCACTTTCCTCCAAGTACATCACGTGTTTTGGAGGAAGCACTTGATGGCTTCGCCCTCCCTGACTGACAGCTCGTCGTGTGACAAGGGGGGAAGAACTGATGGGTGGGAATTGGAGATGACTAAATTAGGGAGAAAATCTGGGAAAAATCCAAAAGAAAAAAAAAATTATATTAACAGTAGCCTGAAATGAAGAACCGAACAACTTCCATTCCATGACAGTTTGTCCTCTAATTATATGATTTAAATACTAAAAATAGCTTTTATAAATTGCAAACCACACCTTTTATGTTTTCATGCCATGACAATTAACCAATAATGGTTGATGATGATTATAATAATAATTGAAAAGAATCTTTATTACAGTTCCTTATAGTTTCTTATACATATTTCTCTAAACCTTTTTTAATTACTATTTGAAGCTGCCATTTTGAAATCCAGCCAAGACTTAATTGGCCTAAGCAAGGGCTGCTTCAAATGCAGTGTGGAAAATTAGCCAGGATGTGACCCTCAGCGAGAGTTTCCTCTAGTCATTGCAATATTAAGAATTCATTAATTATATTTTCCTAAAATAGAAAAGATTTACTGAGGCAAGTGCTAACCAAGTACATTTAGAAATAATGATTAAATAAACTGTTTTTCCTTTAGTAAAACAGGCACAATGAGCTAATATAATAATTAGAATAAACCCATCCCATTTTTGCGTTCTCTGAGTGACACTCCTTGATCCTTGGGGAAATCCCTGAAAATGAGTAATGAGTAATAAACATGTTTTCTACATTATAGCCAAGACACAGGAATTATAGTGTGTGCATGCCCTGCTGTCATAACCATGCCTATTTGCTCATTATAATTATAGGTTTTAAATATTTAACTTTGTGCTGTCAAATGGTTTAAAGGGCAATTATAAAGGTAATCTGTTTAGTAGTTCTGTACGTGTATTGTGTGGCTACTAGGGGTGTAACGATACAGTCTGCTCACAATACCATTTGCGATACTGAGAATTTCATGCTTCAATTGTTTGTCTCTTTGTGTAATTTGATTGTATAATGTGTGGTTAGTCTATTGACTTCTAGTATCTGTAGTATTTTTTCTGATGGTACTGCTGGTTTTGGTTCCACTAAAGTATTAAAAAAAGGATCCATTTGTTAACACCAGATAAGACTATGTAGATGGCCAAAAATGATACCCAGCCCATTTGTACCAACTAGTTTAGTATCTATATTAAATTTGACAGAAAAAAAGACAAGATCATTAATCACAATTTTGTGTAATTTCAAAAAGATTTTATCTAATAACAGGCCAGGCCCTTGAAAAGCCAGTAATCAGGGTTGGAATGTACATGACCATGTAGATTTCAGTTTTGCAGCATCTAGTTGGTATCCTGTATATGATCAAATGATCCCAGGCCACTATTTCTCACCAAGACATGGTTCTGTTGTTCAGTAAGTCATGGAATGCAGGGCTGAAATAACAGATCCTGGTTTGTCAGTGAAAGACTCGTTGTCCTATTTGGTGGCTCACCAGATATCGTATTGACACTTCTGTTCTTTCTCTTGCAGAGAAGCTGTACAACTCCCACGGGCCTGAACTGCGCCGTTCACTCTTCTCCTTAAAGCAACTCTTTCAGGTGAGTGCACTATTAGATGACTATAGAATACCACTGACAGGATAAAAAATATGTCGTGATCTATGATTGTATAGAAGATTTACGAAGTAGGACACTTGTTTATTTTATTGTTTGTGCAAGGCTTTATGATGATTAATCAGATGTCACACATCTTGCCACTTGTACTGTGTAAGGAACATTTATTGAAAGTTGTGCACAATTAAAGCTGCCCAGACTTTTTTGATTGATAAAGCTTGCATTAGTCGTGTGAGACTTTGTTCTGGGATTATGAATCTGCAGTTTATATAATGTTGAATGCTGAAATGTATAATGGGTGACGAATTAAAGGAAAAACCAGCATGAAGTTGTTTTTACATGGTGCACTAATACTTGAACATCATGGATTTTTTACTGTTTTTATTATTTATAGTACAATTTCCATCCCCATCCTTAGCTTGTCAAAACGCATATAGTACATTAGCCTTAGAATCACATATCCTTCAAACAAGCAAGTGAACCATTTCTTTGTCTGCCTTACAGGATGATAAGGACCTGGTACCAGAGTTTGTTAATTCTGATGGCTTGACTTGCTTTATAAAAGTGGGTGTAGAGGCAGACCACAACTACCAGAACTACATACTTCGAGGTAAGACATGTAAATATGTATAATGAATAAATATACATAATATATTGGCATATCAAACTGTAACACTTTTGAAATGCTGTAAACTGTAGAATGGTGTAGAACATGAGAATGGTAAGAAGTTGTTAAAGAGACTGTAACAATATTGAGAAGTGCTTGATTTAGACATTTTTGTTCTGTGAGTAGGTGTGGCTAAGGGTCAGATAGGTGAGTGGGTGTGGCTAAGGGTCAGAGGTGAGTGGGTATAGCTAAAGATCAGATAGGTGAGTGGGTGTGGCTAAGGGTCAGAGAGGTGAGTGGCTAAGGGTCAGAGAGGTGAGTGGCTAAGGGTCAGAGAGGTGGGTGGGTGTGGCTAAGGGTCAGAGAGGTGGGTGGGTGTGGCTAAGGGTCAGAGAGGTGAGTGGGTGTGGCTAAGGGTCAGATAGGTCAGTGGGTAAGGGTCAGATAGGTGAGTGGGTGTAGCTAAGGGTCAGAGAGGTGAGTGGGTGTGGCTAAGGGTCAGATAGGTCAGTGGCTGTGGTTAACTGTCACCTGAGCAGGTTAGTAATGGGTCCAAATTCCCCTTGACCATTTGGCAGTTAAGATGTTTTTGTCTATTAGGAAGCACACATCTTAGAAACATGTCAAAACTTAGAAACAATAGAACAATTCCTGAAAATGTGTTTGCAGATTTTATTAATTCTAACAGCTGTTGTTAGATTTTAGTTATACTGCCTGCACATTGTCATTATTTAATTTTATTTATTTATTTAAGATTTTACTAAGTTTTTGCACCAAAATTGTCCAAGAGAAAAAAAAAAGGGGGGGAGTTTGAAACACCACAGAAAATCATGATATCCTGTTCAATATTCAAAACATAATTAATGGGTTTGTATTATATATAAATGTTATAATGTTGTGAAGTTAATAATGACATTTATTACATTGTTTTCTAATTATGCATTAAATTATTAATGTTTTAACATTCTTAAATGCATATAAAACTGAAGACATTATTATAGTTTATACATCAAACCAACAATAGTTAAAAAATGTGGCTATTAGTCAACTGTCCGCTAAGTTCTGCTTTTGACTTCAGCCAAGAAGGGTCATTTTAGTTGATCTCATACTCCAAACACAGCTAAAGCATGCTGCAGTGCAAAACTCAGCGCAGAGTCTGTACATGCTTCTTTAACTTGGCCTTCAATCTGTCTGCACTGTCCAAGGTTCATGTCTAGTGCATGTAAACGCTGTGCTGTTATAGCCGTTAAATATATTCTACAGCGTTGTTTTTTGGCTTGGGCTCCAAGACAGGAAGTTTATACTGGAACAACAAACAGCTTTTAGAACAAATCTGTATATCCGGCAGAATGAAGCCTGGTCCTTGATGATGAACTTCCCACCTTCTGCTTCTCTGTAGCTTTTAGGGGGGGGAAAGTGTAGCGTCAGTAAGATTTGCTCTGAGTGTGTGTTTGTGTTTGCATTGCAGCTTTGAGTCAAATCATGTTGTTCGTGGACGGGATGAATGGAGTTATAAACCATAATGAGACTGTGCAGTGGCTGTACACCCTTTGTGGCAGCCTGGTGAGTAACCACATTATATAACGTTCATTCACACACACACACACCCTTATAGGCTACTTTGTGGTTGACTGCCATTGACTGTTCTTAGTTTGTGGGCAGCAGGCTTTAAACAGTCCAGGGTTCAAAGCTGCTAACTAAACGGAAAGGGTGGAGTTCTGAGCAAAAGTCTTGCGGGTATGACCACGACCTTCCACTTAACACATTCATGGTATTATTGAGTAAGACGTATGCAGTAACCGCAGCTTATAAATCACTTTATCTCTGTTAAAGAAAGTGACAGTTGAGCATCATTTTAAGAAAGATCAAAATAAAGTCCATTCATGAAAATCAGCAAGTTAATATCTAACTGAATCAATGTATTTGTTTGGAAAATAGAAACCTAGTTATCTTTTTTCATGCTGCATTGCTACTATAATACTCAGAGTCTGCGTTAAGAGTATTTAGTTGACACCCATAGCTGAAGCACCTGGTGCTTGGGGTTTATTTACAGCACTGAAGTAGTTTTTCACACTACAATGCACTGGTTTATGCAGGCATCCTGAGCAGAGCTCCTTATTCTCACTGAGGAAGTGAAAATAACCGATGCTGCAACATTACAGTAATTCATCTCCCTGTTTCAGTACTGATTTTAAGTACTGTTATGAGTCAGACATGTGCAATAGCTACAAGAGACCACTTGCCTAATGAGAGGAGAAGGTGATGATGAAGTATGGATATATAAAAATATTTATTTATTTGTCTTATTATTATTATTATTATTATTGCCAGCCAAATTTTCATATCATGATTTTGCTTTATTTAATGATTCTTTCAGCAAGGTATTTATGAGAATAAATAATTTCTCACTGAAAAGAGAAGAAAGAAATCAGATCAGATAAAAAAACAATACTCCTGCTTCCAGTCACTTTGTAATTGCTATTATTTGAAAAATAATTTAGCACAGTAGCAATGTTATACCATCATAATATTAAACTGCAATTGGGGTAATAAAGTAACTTAACAGCCCTTCAGATGTCACTGACAAGAAAAACTGAGAGTTGCTTCCTTATTATTCTAAAAAATGTGAATGGAGCAAGTCTCCTGTTTTGATACTGCCACCTGGTGTAGAAGACATGTAAGTGAAGACTCTTTCTCTCTCTCTCTCTCTCTCTCTCTCTCTCTCTCTCGTTGTCTCAGTCTCGGCTGGTAGTGAAGACGGCTCTGAAGCTCCTCATAGTGTTTGTGGAGTACACGGAGTCAAACAGTCCGCTTCTTATTCAGGCCGTCAACATCGTGGATAAAAAAAGAGGTAAAACATCAGCCTTCCTGATGGGTACACGTACATTTAGAAGAAGAGTTTGAAGGAATGTGTATATGCCCTAGCCATAGATGAGTTTCACTCTGGATGTTCTGTTGCAGGTGTGAAAGCCTGGTCATACTTGGTGACTATTTTAGAGGAGAAGAATGGAGCCGATACAGAGCTCCTGGTCTTCACCATGTCCCTAATTAACAAGGTACCTTACGTAGACACACATACATTACACACACCACATCTTGACCATTGTGGCAATCTCATACTTTGATTGTACACTTCTATTTATAATAGCTCATTCCCATGGCATAAAAATTAGAACAGAACCTCAACGTTTCTGCCTCAATTATTTTTTTTTTTTGAGCTCATGACCACGTGTGCCATCACAATCACTACACCCCCTACACCCCCTAATGCACATGAAAACTACTGCACTACTGTCTCAGTCATGGGTTGGTTGTAAAACAATTTCTAAATATTGAACATCCTTAACACTGAGCACTGTTGTTATAAAAAAAAGAAAATATAAAGACTGTAACACAACCACTACTAGAGGCCCAAAGCAGGCTGTCCAGCAAAAACTCAAGGTAAGAAATGCATTAGTCAACAAATAACCCAAGGGTAATGCTCAAATGATGCCGCCATCACCATGCTTTAAAAGTTGATATACTGAGTTTCTGATTATTTGTAAATTTGTGACTTAAAGACTATTTCAGATCCAGGAGGGTGAATATTTATGCAAGCCATTGTATTTTTATGCCTTTCTCCTCCCTCTTTCTCTGTTAGACTCTAGCAGCTCTGCCTGATCAGGATTCATTCTACGACATGACGGACTGCCTGGAGCAACAGGGGATGGAGCGCGTCATCGAGAAACACATAAGCAGTAAAGTCATCGACCCTGACCTCAAACTGCAGTTTACTACATACGAGGTACAGGAACAGCAGCATAACATGAACTGCAAACCGTATATTTAACACCATCAGGTACAGACACCGTGTTATACAAAATGCTAGTGAACATAATTGTATGTTTTGTACAGAACGCTTTGAAGCACGAGGATGGAGATCTAGACGACTCATCGCATTTTACCCGTAAGGAACGGAGAAAAGCAACAAACAGCGAGCAGGAGGGCAGGAGGAGCCGACGGGCCTCGGCACAGAATCTTCAGGATATTGCGTTCTCTTCCTCTTTGCCTGCTTCTGGGACCTCCAGCTTCACTACAGGTTTGTCTCACATCAGACCCAGCATTCTCCAAGCCACTCACTTCATTTAGCTTATTCTAAATGAAGTCACACGGAAGATTCATCAAAAATTTTATTTGGTTTATAACCAGATTTTTCAGGCAAAGTTAAGATACTACTCATTTCTTAAACACTTGTGTTTTAGTGTATGGATGAATAGATGTTGAAATTAAGTATGTACCTCTTCTGCTTTGAATCTAATACATACACCTACACATACTGCAGCTTGATTCATATTTTCAGTGGTTAAATGACTTTGAACACAGTGTAATCATTTTTAATTACATTTTCACCCATATACAGTATATACAGTATTTTTTTCTTTTTTTTTTATAGACCCGTGGATGTCAAACTAGTTGCAGCCAAATATTAGGCTTGTTATGCAAATATGTCCAATACAATGATATTCTGGCTATTTAATCTATTAATCTATTCCTGAATTTTCAATAAACAAGTTGTTGATTATATTATTTCTAGAAATAATAGAAATCTTTATTGAGATTTCGATTAAACCCATTCATTCAAGTGGCCAGTCAAACCACCTATGAGAACACTATTTTATTGTAAGAACTATAATAGATGATCTTGGTGCATTGTAGTTTGCACCAGAAGCTATAGACCCTTGTATATATGAGAGCCACTGCTTTAGTTTGCTTTCTAGTACTCACAGATGGAAAAAGAAAACATTCACAAGAGTCTGGTACAGAATGACAACTGAATTCAGCTGAGATGATCATTGGAAACTCCAGTGGAAAATGGCTTTGTAGGTATTAAAGCAAAAAAGGAGGTTTAGGCCTTTTGTGTGCAGCTTGAATTAAAATTGAATTGTCTTAGTGTTGGGATTAGGGTCCAAATGGTTTCATTGAGATGTCTCTCATTTAGACCCTAAAGCTTATTAGAGTGAGGCAAAAAAGATAATTAGATTAACAAAAGATAATCTAGAAGCAGAATTGGACTGTATCTCACTTTAAGCTGTGACCTGAATTATGTCATGCACTTGCACTGTTGTTTAAAGACAAGCACATACTGAATTTGGAGGCTTTTTGATCTTCTTCTAGGTCCAAGTTGTACCACCTCTGCTGTACCCTCAAGCACTCCATCCTCTCCTTTCACTTCTTCTCCCATCAGCCATGATCCAGTAAACATCTCCTCTAGTGACTCTGAGTCCAGCTCAAGCAGCTCAACCCCTGTAGTCCCCTCTGTTGAAGTAAAGGAAACGCCAACCAATGATGTGTAAGTGGAGCCAGTGAGCTTGTTCGTGTATGTGTACATACTGTATGTGTATGTGTACATACTGTATGTGTGCGTTTTGAACTGCACTATGACACTCGGAGTAATAAGGTTTGTCAGTCTGTCAACTTTGTATAGCATGAGCACCTCTAGGATTTAGCTTGTTTAAGGAATCATCAGTGTGCTTGGAGACATTAGGAACATTAAGGATCATCTGTGAAATGTAAAGTGTGTCGTCTTCATTTTGTTTTAGGGGTTACTTCTTAAGCACTGAAAATATTTCTTTTAACTGTTACAACTTTACACCTATGCTGACAGCCATATGTTGAATCTTTTTTAATTTTAACTTGACTCTGAATTTTCTTCTAGCTGCTTACCATTTAATAACTGTTTAAAATATTTTGGAAAGCAATTTATTGAGTGAAGAGGTTGTACATTATAATATAATGTTAATTTATTTTGCTGTTATAATGCAAGTCTTCACTTGACCCACTAATCTCCAGCTGTGCTGGCTTTGGAAGTGTTATTCTACAGCAGACTGGCTTCAGAAACTGATCCACAAGCAGAGCCTTGGCCAATAACATTTACCCAGACATGCCCCAAATGGGTAATGATGCCTCCAGTGAAAGTATGACATATTTCAGCCAGAAATAGAATTGCTTGTGCACATTGCTTGAGTTAACAGCTCTTTTTTTTTAAAAAGCACATTTTATTGATGAATAAACAAAAAAAAGCAATGACTTGCTCAGACTGTAAGAAAATGCGGATTTGACTGAGTTTACCACGTACATCAGATGTTCTTTGCCTGCTCAGCTCCTCCCAGTGTAACCAAATTGCTGTGTGCCTTTCCAAATGTAGCTCCTGGCCAAAGCAAGACATTTTATTCGGCTGACAGGCAATACCTATATACGGAAAGCTAATGTTTTATTTGGAAGGCCATTTTCTCTTAGTAAATCTGTGGGTATTTGTTCGTCAGATCATGATGTTAGCCTGCTGGTGTATAACACAAACTTTTTAATATTTGAATATCTATTGAAGTGTTTTCCATCTTCATATAGAATTATAACAGCTTCATCATGCAGTCCTGCTTTTCCATACTTTTGGGACAGACATGATGGCAAGCAAAAAAGAGAACACTTTCTTTGACTCTTTCACATGCTTTTGCTCCTGGTCGCACCCTCTGGTGGTTTGGTGTCAGTTTTACTAGTGTTTGTGGGTCTCCTTGTCCCTTGTTTTAATCCTCTGCTTACTCATGTAACCAGACATCACTTTTCCACATCTGTCTCTCTCTTTGTTTCACATCCTGCTCCTTCCAGCAGGGGGCGCACTTTCATTGGTCAGTACCTGGCTCATATGGGGATTTCTAGGCGGAGGTTAAAAAAGGCGGGGTCCATAACACAGGAGCCCTCCACTCCCCTAAAGAGGTCTGTATAACGCACCAGCTTTTCATTTCATTGGTAAAAGATACTCCTTCTGCTGATCAGATTAGCTGTAAGGAATAACTTTTACTTTAAACTAATCTTTTTGTTTCTGGACTAACCGTGACATCACACATCACATGGTGCCACATTTTAACACCTTTCTTGACAAACAAGGGTTTTTTAATGCCATGATTTCCTGCAGAAAACTAAGCAGTTAAGCCTTCAGTTGCAACTGTCAATCACATGGACATGGCCTAGAACTAAGCTCTGCATGATTGTACAGGGGTTAGACAATGAAACTGAAACACCTGTCATTTTAGACCACAATAATTTATTAGTATGGTGTAGGGCCT
>JAOVYV010000035.1:5113123-5135759 GCA_025674545.1 Hassar affinis | reverse complement strand
TGTGTGTGTGTGTGTTTGTTTGTGTGTGTGTGTGTGTGTGTGTGTGTGTGTGTGTGTGTGTGTGTGTGTGTGTGTGTACCGCCTCTATGGACATTTATGGAAACGGAAGTGTCTTGAAATGTGGGACTCAGTCTGTCTCCGTTGCCTTGGCTGTGATCAGATTTTTCACTGTTTTGTTGTTTTGTTTTGTTTTTTTCCCCCATCCAGCCTCAGTGTGTCTCCCACAGCCTCGCCTCCTCAGGAGAACCAGACAGCACAGAAAGAGCAGAGCCACACCGAGGGAAGAGGACGGCTTAAGTGAGTATCATTTCTTTCTTTCTCTGTATTAGATGGGTATAATAAAGGGAGACTGTGATGGTGAAGGAGAGAAAAAAGATTAGTCGTTAAGATATGCACTTGTAGATTTTAGTCAGGGATTAAAATGAAAGACTTAAAGATTTTAACAGAAATTTGTTTTGATTGAGGTCTTATTGCAGAATATCTTGGCAGAGACTGTGCTGATGTTAAAAATAATGCTTAGTGATTTGTGTCTGATTGCACAGGGAATCACTAAAAAGGGCAGTACTATTAGGATTATAACAATTGTTTTAGACCTGGTCTGTTTTATTATAGAGAATAATTTATATTCTTATCTATTGTGGAAGCTAGGTTAATTAGGATAATTTTTCATCTTCCTTTTTCTGTAGCTGTTTTCCCTCCATAAACACTTTCCATATGTGTATCTTCTCTGTCGGCTTTTTTTTTTACTCCTTTGACTTTGTGTCTGTTTCTTTCTCTGCCTCTATATCCATGATGTTTGGGTCGGTTCTTAATCTTTCTCCTCACTACTGTGGCTTCCAAAATTCTTCCTCCCTACCTGTTTCTCTTCTTCTCTCCGTCTTTTCTCAGCCTGCAAGAGGCAGACACTGTTTGGTGAGTAGCTGCTGCACGGCCAAAGAATGCAGAGCCTTCAGTTGCTACCAGTCTAAACCATGAGTCATTTTGGGGAAGGGGGGGTTTGGGGGTGGCTGGAGGGGAGAGCGTAGGCTGCGTTAGTTCTGTTAGTTAGTCAGGTGATGTATAGTAATAATGTTTCACCATTATCAAAAGGATGACTCTTATGTTCATGTGTGTCCTGTGCAAGACTTTTCCGATAACTGTTTGGTCACTCTCACTTCACGGATTGCATCCTGTCTCATCTTCACTCCCTTGATTTTGGATTTTCCTTGTAATGGATGTGTGAAGAAGGGTTTTTTTCTTCCAGCTCAATAGTTTCCTTCGGAACTGTTATGATAAATCAATTGTACCAGAATGATTCAGGCTGTCTGGTATGTTTATGAACAAACTAAAATATGAAATGGCTATAATTTATCATTAGCAAACAAGGATTGAGAAAAGCAACACGGTACAGGATGAAGAGAGTGGAATTTCTTGATATTCAGGAAGACACAGCTCATCTTGGTTCTGTTGGAGTAGCAGGAATAAATTAATTATATCCTCAAGACCTGGGGTGTTCAACAACAATTAGTAAGGCCCTGTTACATAAAATTCTTTTCATAGAAAGGTCCGGATAAACAAACCTAGTATAACAGGATGGTGCCAACAGCTACATTTTAATGCTTAACCATTAATGATTAGGATATGACGCAAAATAAGACACCTCAATTAGAGCCACAATTAGATACTTTAAACAGAATAAATGCATACTGCTCTGTCCAGTCATTGCTGAACTTTTGATTATTTGGTGATCAAATTTTTTTCCAAATAATAAGCCATGTTAAATCTCACTAATCAGACTAGAGAGGGTGAATGTATGAAACGTATGAAACTCTTCCCTTTTTCCTGTAAATAATTAGCATATTGGCACATGATTGGATGCAGCAGAGAATCTGCTACCCTTTTTTAATTTTTTTTTTTAAAACAAATGTCAGCTTTGGTATTTTTTATATTTGTATGACTACTTTGCTGGGTCTCTAACTGGACCACAGCCCCAAAGTTTACAAACCCTGCTCTAGGTTCTACATTTAATGTGGGATTTAGAAATGAATGCATGAATATGTTCAGTGTGTCCACTAAGCAAGGTGTCTAGCTAATCAGCCAGTCAGACTCCAAGTTTCTTCCTTTACATAAACTGTAATGTCTCTCTCCAGTGCGGAGGATATTGTGAGTAAGGATCGGCCCGTACTCAGGAAGTATGCGTAAGTAAACTACAGGACAATCCTGACTGTGTTGGTGGTGGTGTTGGTGGTGGTGGTGATGGAAACTGCTCTCTGTGCTGATCTCAGGCCAGGTTTGGGGTGAGGTTCCTGGTCCTGAGTCAGCGTTTAAGGGTGGTTGCTTGATCACTGCAGGTGTTTTGCAGATCAGGTGGCTGGGATTTGTGAATGGATGTTACGCTTTCAGATGGTGGCTGTTTGTTTGGGTGTGGGTATGTCTGCGGCTGGTTCTGTTGATGTCAGCGTCCGTCATTCTTACTTTTAATAAATGTATTGTCCTTTTAAATCTAATGGAATGGTTCTTCTGGAGTTTTTGACTAAATCTAAGACTAATTGCATGTTCTATCACATTACCTACCACATTACATTCATTTAAATATTATTTATTTTATTTTACCACAATTTATTGCATTTTTTTTTTCATTTTAAATCTGTACATAAATGAGTAATTCTGTATGTACAATATGTATTCTCATCAGATCCAGCAGACTAGAGTAGCTATTTTGTGGTTTCTTGGACTGGAAAAAAATATCCAGCAGTCTTTTAATAGCAGGCTGAAATGAAGGATATGCTTTCCATTTTGCTTCAAAGTCAGTCCAGCTTAATTTAACTAGCATTGTTTCTTCATGGACAAAAGATACAGTGCTTTCTTTAATGTTATATCATCTTTTAGTTAGAATTCTACATTCTGTTGCTCTTTATCATTAGGTTTTTTTTAACCAGGTCCTCCTTTTGGGCTTTATAACACTGTAGTTTCTTTTACACCACCTGTGTATTTGTAGAGACCAGTTTTTACGCCGCTTAGAGGTGAGCGAGTGGCAGAAGAGGAATAGTAAAGATGTGGCATCTCTGATCGAAAGTGTGTCTCCTGAACCAACCATCTCTCCCCCTACTGAAGAAGTGCAGCCAACCTCTGAAGGTGAGATGGACTGACGGTAGTAGCAGTAATACTAGTAGTAGTAGTAGCAGCAGTAACAGTGAGTCTATCTAATCTATCTATCTATCTATCTATCTATCTATCTATCTATCTATCTATGAGGCTAACATATGCTGTATATTAAGTATGTACACACTGCAGATGATACAATACACATCTCAATACATTGCCAACAATCTAATACAATAAAAATGCAAATGAAACAACAACTAATATAATACAAAATAATTCACCCCTATAGTGTTGTAGTGCAATTCAACAGTGCAGCTCGGGTTCTTTCGAAATTGTACCCATTGCACACATTTAATCAGGTCAATCACATCGTGATTCGTGTACAGTGTTGCACATTTCTGATTGTTTTCCTCCTCTTGCTTTAATTGTCTTGTGGAAATAAGACTTACTTTGTTTTTTCCTGTGTTGTTTCAGTTTATAGAAGACTGGAAAAAAATACATAGCTTTAATAAGACTTTCTCTTTATTCACTTTGTCTCTTTTTAACAACTGCCCTTAGACTTCCATTATAAGTGAGTAAACAGGTTCTCCAGTCTTTTCTCCGTCCAGGGGAATGCCACAGATTTTAAAAAGCATTTTCCCTTTAATACATAGATTAAAATCACTGACTTGAAACTGCTTTCACTTAGCTGCCTTGTAGAAGAACTATTACAAATACAAAGCATTTACAACTGTGTATGTCATCAATGTTTAGGAAGCTTCCCAGACTCTCTGAGTGAGGATTCATAACTGACTCTTAGCACTGAGTCAATGGCCAAGTCAGCAGGAACTTCACTGTGATTGGCTGAGAGCAGACTGTAAGCCTGTGGTGTTTATATAATCAGTGGCCTTTATTACATATAGCACAGAATTTACTGGAAAACTTTAGCTTCCTACTTCAGTCTATGTGGTGGAAAGGAAGGCTGCTTGAAGAGCAAAGGTTTCTGCGAGATAAAAGATTTCATGATGATTGAGACTGCTGTAATATTTGGTTCTGCCTGTTACAGAATTGATGGTACGTATTGACAGAATTTAGTTTAAATTAATTCATTCATAGGAGCATCTTGATGAGCTTTGGAATACATTTAAGCTTAATTATGTGCAGTTAAGCACCGTAAGGATGAAGCCTCCGAAGCATTCGAGTTAATAAGGATCAACTGCTTAACCTTGAATAAATGCTGAGCATGGGCAGTGAAGCAGTACATCATTCTTGTCCTCTTTGGCTGAACAAACTGTCCGGTGTACCGTAGTGTGCCCTGTCTTTCAAATTCTGCCATTTTTGGGACAGAGCCTATTTCAGATCAGAGAGAATGGTCTATGGGGCCCATTTATTTATTTACTTCATTTTCCCATGGGAGGCACATTCAGCTGGACACCACTGTGATTGCCAGTTTCTAAAGACAGGCTTTCTGTTCAGGCCAAAGACTGAAATAAAGAATTTGGGGACCCAGACGTCTTACAAGTGTGTGCATATGAGTGCACACACACACACACACACACACACACACACACACACACACACAATTGGCAATAAGAGCTTTTGAAATTACTAAAAGGGTTTGGGGGTGATGTGAATAAAATTGAGTTATGTAGCTTAGTTCATGTGTGGTCTCTATATCTTTTCCTCAGAAAATATTGTTTAATATTGTTTACTACACTGTATATGAATATTAATAGGTTATTTTGTGAGTCGTACTTTGCATACTTACTATTGTACATGTGGCAGGGACTGATCAAAGGAGCATTCAGGAGCCCCAGACTCCGGGGGGAAACTCCAGCAATAGCAGCATCTCCCTGAGCACCCTGGCCCAGCCGGGAGAACCACAAACAACTCATCATAATGAACCCGGCAAGTGATTCAGTATCTCTCTCTCTCTCTCTCTCTCTCTCTCTCTCTCTCTCTCTCTCTCTCTCTCTAATTTCCCTGTCTGTGCTATGCAAGTCTTCTCTAGAATGCTGCACCGTGTTCCAAGATTATTCCATGTATGGGAACAATAAAACACATATTCCTGCAGCTGGAGTAAATAGAGTCTTAACTGGTTTTCCACAGGCCTGGTGATAAGACCATTAGTACAGTGGTAACAATAATAACGCATCTTCAATTACCTGAGAAAGACTGATTGCATTATTGTTTTAAACAATATTATGTTGTATGAATTATGGGCCTTTTTTAAGTGAGCCTTGTCCCCATTTCCTCTCAGTAGGCATGCAAAGTTTCAGGAATTATGGGGATATCCCTGAGTGGTGCCACAGCAAAGCTTTCACCCTATCATCCAGAGATCGTGAATTCAAATCTGGATGATGCCATAATTGCCTGTGGGCCAGAGCTGAGAGAGCAATGCTCCCAGGGTGCTAGGCTCCAAGGGTGTCAATCAGAGCAACACTAGCTAGTCATGGGCATCTGTGAACTCATGCATACAGAAGGTGAGCGGGAACGCGTTCCTCCAAGAGTGTTACAGCACTCCCTGATGTTGCATGAGTGGAAAAGGTCTCGCAGAGGAAGCATGTGATAGCCTCGCTCTCCCTGGAATAAGGGAGTAATCCTGCTGGGTGGGAATTGGACATGACTAAATTAAGGATGAAAATCATATTTTTCATATTTGTCATATTTCTTTCATTTTCTTAAATCAAGTATAGTAAGCTCTCTCTGGTTCGATCCTGAACTTGGGTTACTGTCAGTGTGGAGTTCTCCCTCTTTCCATGCCAGTTTCCTTGGGCATGAATGTTGAATTATTGGTCCATTGCTGATCATTTTGCTCATATTGATTTGATTCTGACAATAGTGGACAATTATATTTTTCACTCCCAACGCAATTGTGTGCTTGGTCAGCTCACGTAGTAACCATCCTAAGAAAAAAGAAACCCCAAAACCAAGAATAAAGTCCAGACAGAAGTTAAGTGACTTTACTTAATCTGTGACTTTTAATCAAATGCACATTGATATTATCTAAGCATCCAGATGTGCACAATGTTTTGTTTAGATGTTGCAATTTTCACATCCTGGGTGCAGCCGATGTTCCACTCTGTCTTTGGTAATCTGTAATGGCAATAGTAGACATTTTTCATAAGTCAGAAAACCCACCACATAGATTTAGAGTGGATTTAAAAAAATTTTTTTTTATTTTCTTTGCTTTTACTGGCAGT
This sequence comes from Hassar affinis, assembly GCA_025674545.1. Taxonomy (NCBI): domain Eukaryota; kingdom Metazoa; phylum Chordata; class Actinopteri; order Siluriformes; family Doradidae; genus Hassar; species Hassar affinis. The sequence goes on along the minus strand of JAOVYV010000035.1, from coordinate 5,129,493 downwards.
GCTTTATTGGAATGTGTTAAGGATGGTATTTGTGTTTGAGGATGGGGACAGAATTTTGTCCCTGTTGTTTCACTAGTTCTAGAGTAAAGTCTCGCTGTCCACCCCTTCCTCTTCTGGCTGAGCTTTAATCTTTCCCAGGCTGATTCCATATCTCTGTCTGGTGGTCTCCAGTACAAGCCCGCCACTAACAAAGTAACCCCCTGAGTGCAGACATTACCCGAGAAATGTGTAAACCATTTGAAGGTGGGGACAAAGATTAGGATCGTCTTTTCCGGTTTCCGTTCTGGCTTGGCTGGTGAGACAGACAGCAGGAGAGGGGAATGAAGTTAGACTTCTCAGCGAGGTGTTAAGATGGTAGCGTGTAGCAAAATGGAGCTTTGCACTTGTGTTGATGCTTCTAAAGGTAGGCTTCTTCATGCCTGTTTTTTATTGTGCACTTTTTTTTCAAGTGATGGGTTTAGGAAATCTTGAGTCTATGGGATAATGAATGTGGTATATTTGTTTGCATACACCTGTTTGAACCAGAGGTATTGCCATTTGATTGGTCTGGATTGACTAATAAATACACAGTTCATCCCATCAGACATTTCATTAAATAAGACTTCAATAACTTTGTACCATGTTCTAACACTTACAAACTCTTGGAGTCAGCGTTCTAGTATCCAGTTCCTTGTTTAGTTGTGATGTAATCATACAGAAATGCATTCTGAAGTTTTAGATTAGACTGCTTCAGATGATCTTTTTTCTCATTTTAAAGCCAGAGTCACTAATGAGCTGATGAATTTGTTGACACGCATAATCTGCAGAACAAGTTGCTTTCCAGGATCCAGATCTGAAGCATGGCTGATCTGAGAAATTTTTATATAAGATTTTGCCTTGTCTCATGTAAAATGTTTAATGAAGTGAAATGAATGTTCCTGACTTCTCTCTTCTCACATCCTGCCAACAGGGGGCAGTGTGCATCAACACAGTGCCCTTTCTAATGACAGGAAGTTCATGCTGGACATGCTTTACTCAAAGTCTTCCACCTCTAGCAGCTCTGGGCCACTGAAGAGCCCCAATGTGGATGAGAGCAGTCTGAATCTTGGTATCTCCAGCCTGGCCGGACGTCTCTCCAGTCTGCGTTCCCGCTCCTCCCAGCCTAGTGAGGATACCTCCAGGCAGGAAGAGCTGGAGGGGCTTGAAGGTAGTGCTCATGCTGCTCGCACACGACTAGCAGAGGAGCAAAAGAAACGGCTGCGTCCACAGTACAGCATAGATGCAGAGACCCACTCTCGGACTCTTGAGAAGACAATGATGACGCCACTGGCCAGGAACAGCAAGGATGCTTGGGAACATTTGCAACCCAGCTCCATAGAACTGCGCATTAAAGACTTGGACTTTTCTGACCTTTTGGAAGAGGAGGATATTGACGTCTTGGACGTGGATGCTTTCGACACAAGCATAACGAACGGTGTTCCTCCCCCTCCTCCTCCACCTCCAGGATTGGCATCTCTCCCTCCACCACCTCCTCCACCTCCTCCTCCTGGGATTGGAGGATTAGCTCCTCCTCCTCCTCCTCCACCTCCTCCTCCAGTTCCTGGAGGTCATATTGGATCCCCTCCTCCACCACCTCCTCTAGGAATGTCTTGTCTTTCTCCACCTCAGACCATAGACCCAGCATTCATCAAGAAACGGAAGACAGTCAAACTGTTCTGGAAGGAGCTCAAGCAGCCCGAGAGCCCAAGGAAGTGCAAGTTTGGACGGGGAACTGTCTGGGCATCTCTGGATAAGGTCACGGTAGATACCAACAAGCTGGAACATTTGTTTGAGTCAAAAGCAAAGGACCTTCCTGTGGCAAAGGTAATGGACATCCTTGAAATATCATTTGGTAGGAATGAATAAAAATGGATTTTATTGTGGCTGATCAACCCACAAACGGGCAGAAAGTGTAGATCTGTGTTTTTGTGTTGGGGAGGAATTGAGAGTGTTTAAAATGTGTGTAGATGAAAACAAACCATACTCTTTTATCGCTCATTATGGCTCATGGACCAATTTCACATTTTAAACATTTACATTTTTGATTTTGCAGAAGGGCTCTGAAGCAAAGAAGCCTGAAATTCATGTTCTTGATCCAAAGAGGAGCAACGCCATCAACATCGGCATGACCGTTTTACCTGCTGTACATGTCATTAAATCTGCAATACTCAGTTTTGATGAATTTGCCATCAACAAAGAGGGTATCGAGGTACTGCACCACTACTTCTATCCACAAGAGGGCACTTCCTGCACTTTTTCTCAGATTATAATTGCCAGCACAACCAGTTAGCAGTTTAAGCCCTCCTTTTCTCAGTCTCTTTTTTTCAACCCTACATGCTCTCTTTTTTATTTATTTAATTATTATTATTATTATTTTTTTTAGAAAATCCTGACCATGATTCCTACAGAGGAGGAGAAACAGAAGATCCAGGAGGCTCAGCTGGCTAATCCTGATGTGCCTTTGGGTACAGCAGAGCAGTTTCTGCTCACTCTGTCCTCCATCAGTGGCCTCACAGCACGTCTGCAGCTCTGGGCTTTTAAACTCAACTACGAAAGCTTGGAGAAGGTTTTCTACATTTTTTTACAAATTAATTCTTCGATTTTAATTCAGGCTGCTTTTTTCATTTGGCATGATCCTTTCATTTAATTAATTAAATCTTAAACGCTGGTCCCGTATCTGGTCTGTTCTATAGGAAATAGCTGAGCCCCTTTTTGACTTGAAGCATGGTATGGAGCAACTCGCCAAGAACCAGACTTTCAAGCGTATCCTAGCAACACTGTTGGCTATTGGCAATTTTCTCAACGGCTCCAGCGTAAGTAGAGTGTCTCATTTACTTTGCTGCTAACAAGCCATGTGAGAAATCTGATGCAAGGCCATAAGGCCAGGTGTGCAGAAGTAAAACCCCAGAGAGAGACGGTAGAGTTACTCACGTGACCAGTCACAGTAATCCTTGGCTGTAATCATCTTCCTGTTTAATAATCTTCATAGCACACATGCTAGGTCTGGCTGGTCAAGTGGACTATAGCGTAATCTGATCCTATATGTATGTAGTTTCAGACGGTATAAGTATGATACATTATTACTGGTAGTTAAAAGCCCTGGTGGGGCTCAGCCTCATTCTTTCAAGTGTTATTTTCAAGGCTAAAATCCTTGTGATATTCAAGTTGCCATCTGATTCATGGTTTTAAAAGCTCAAATTGCTTAACCACTCTGACCTTCCAGCATACCTACTAAATGGTTGCTACTTTTAATGTGGGTGGAATTAGATGGGAGTATGAGCATATTACTGCATGTTAGTCTTACATAACTTTTGCATTTGTACAGAATCAGTTTGAATGGGCTTATCGGCACATTTCACTTCATGAAAATGTACTAAAATATCCCATGCAGTGGGTGATTTTGAGCCTTAACATCCAGAGATAGTGTATAGTGATACAAACATCATTTCCAGAAAAGTTGGGACATTTTCTAAAAATGCAATTTAAAAAAACTAAATCTGTTATTTGTTAATTCACTTGAACCTTTATTTAACAGACACACAGACAAAGAAAAGATTAAGTGTTTTCAATGATGAACTTGATTCTATTTGTTAAATATAAACAAAGTTAGAAATTGATGGCTATAACAGACTCAAAAAAGTTGGGATAGAGGCAAAATGAGACAAGTAATACAAGTAAAACTGTTCTGGAAGGTTCCATAATTAGCAGTTTAACTGGTAACAGCTGAGGTCACCAAGAATTGAGTGTAAGGTTTATATTTAGGTCGTTTACCATTTACCGTTCATTATATCATGAAAAGACCTTCAAGTCCTTATATGGTATTGTTTGAGAAAATGCCATTCTACCATGATGGACATAGCCACATGGGCTCGGGAGTACTTTGGAAAATTATTGTCACTTAACAAAATCTGCTCCTGCATCATCTGTTCATTTTGTGCAGAAACAGTGGCAAGCTTTCTGGGCCCAAAGTCATCTGAGGTGGCCTGAAAGACAGCAGAAATGTTCTGTGGTCAGACGAGTCCACGTTTCAGCTTGTTTTTGAAAAAACAGACATTGGATTTTATGTGCCAAAGATGGAAAAAGACCATCCAGACTTTTAATAACGAAAAGTGCAGAAACTAGCATCTGTGATGGCATGGAGGTGCATCAGTGCCCATGGCATGGGTGATCTGTATATATGTGAAAGTTACCACTGAATTAGAGGCTTACATTAGAATTCTGGAGAAACATATGCTGCTGTCAAGACATTATCTTTTCCAAGGAACTCCATGTCTATTTGCCTCATTCTGTAAGAGTTATAACAGCTTGACTTGACTGGCCAGGAAAATCAGACTACAGTGACCATAGACTGTTCAGCAGCTCAAGTCGTGTACACAGCAAGCAATGGGCAAAAATTCTACTTGTAAAACTGCAACAATTAGTATCTTCAGTTTCCAAATGATTAAAAAGAATAATTAAAAGAAAAGGTGATGCGACTCAGTGGTAAACACGCCTCTGTCCTGGCTTTTTTTTTGTGTGTTGCAGGCATCAATTTCTAAATTTGTTTATATTTAACAAACCTCATTGAAAACACTGAAAATCTTTTTCTTATCTTTTTGTCTGTTAAATAAAGCTTCAAATGAATTAACAAATTATAGATTTCAGTTTTATTGCATTTTTAGAAAGGGTTCCAACTTTTCTGGAAATGGGGTTTGCAGTTTACAATTTTTGGCACCCTCCACAATTAATATTTGGTGCAATAAGATGGCAAAAAAGCCTTTTCCTCGAATGTCTAATAAAGACAGCAGCATTGCAAAGAGATCTTTGACCCTACTCCATACAAGATATTTTAAGTTCCTGTATGTTTTTGCACTTATTGACCACCATCTTTAATTCAGACAGCCAAATTCATTTTTTGTCCATGTCTTAACCTTCTGGCAGAGGCAACCATATTTCTTGGGTCAAAGGTGGAGAATTTCCTTAGTACACCTTTTCCAAACAGTTTGTTATTATAGATCTGGTGTCTTAATTGTTGGTGCTAATTGTTTTTGACTGTTACTGTTTTGCTGACCTATCACTGTATTAACCAGTCCTAAATCTCTCCTTTCCAGGCAAAGGGATTTGAGCTTGGTTATCTAGAGAAAGTGACTGAGGTGAAGGATACTGTACACCGACAGTCTCTGCTACATCACTGCTGTAACTTTGTGGTTGAGAAATTCCCGGACACAACAGACGTCTATTCGGAAATCTCTGCCATCACGCGATCTGCTAAGGTAGGTCTCACAGTGGTCACTCACATTTTTCAGCAAGAAGCCTATATATGATGTAAAATCTGGTTTGTGTGTTCTAGCTGTGATGTGGAGCAAATATAAAATATATATATATGATTTTTTCTTCTTCTAGGTGGACTTTGAGCAGCTGTCTGACAACCTGGTTCAGCTGGAAAGGAAGTGCAAGACATCCTGGGACAACCTGAAGATAATTGCCAAGCATGAGAACAAGCCCCAGCTAAAAAACAAAATGACAGAGTTTCTCAAAGACTGCACAGAGAGGATCATCATTCTGAAAGTGGTGCACAGGCGCATCATCAACAGGTGACGGCACAAACCTCACTGGTTTTTAGGTTTAACGTCCTCGTTACATTTTATACACTGAAAGTGTCCTCTATTTAATGTCGTGTTTTATTCCTTACATAGGATTTAGAATAGTAATCTCTATCCTAGCCCAAATTCGTGCAGTGATCTGTGTAGTGATCATGAGGAATTCTTTTGGTTAGTCATTGTTCAGATTCAGTATTTAGTATTCCACTTTTCCACTCTCTCTTCTAGGTTTCACTCGTTCCTCTTATACCTTGGTCAGCCTTCCTATTCAGTGCGGGAAATTAAGATAACTACCTTCTGTAAGATCATTAGCGAGTTCTCTCTTGAGTACCGCACCACAAGAGAGAGGGTCCTCACGCAAAAACGCAAGCGTGCAGCCCACCGTGAGCGCAACAAGACCCGCGGCAAGCTCATCACTGAGGTTAGAAACACACACCAGAAGGACCATCCATTTACTTTTGGTTATTGCATTCAGCCTAACACTTCAGCTTCAAGAAATGGGCCTGGGACCACTTTGCTCTTTGCCCAGATTGTTTTGTAGCTTGCCTGTGTAAACCTAATAGCTGCATGCATTTTGAGCCACATTAAGGAAAAAATATATAATATGGATATGTCTGTGTAGGCATGTCTGTAGTTAGAGAATATACACTGAAGTACCAGAAAAACTTGGTAGGTCACCCACAGGATCTTGGAGGGAACGTTGCACAGTCCTCACACTGATGTTAGTTGAAGCCCCAGCATTGAATTCTGATATTAATTGAGGCAGTGTTGCACACCTATCGTGTGAAACGAGTCTTGCCAGCCGACGCTGGTCACGTTCACCCAGAGTCTTTTTACAGCCACACTGCTGTCATATGTTTGAGATTTTGCTGGATTTCTTGTAGTCACAGTACACCCTTGAAATGTTCATATGTGCAAATCCAAACTTTGCTATTACCTCCTTTGCGATAATTATGATAACTTGCCCTTCTCATGGCGGAAACAACTTCCATATATATCTATTACTTTATATACACACTGGCAGACGTAACCAGTGACGCGCATAGGTTGAGTATTTTGCATAGGCTTTTTCTGGTACATCAGTGTAGTTATATTTTACCTGTAACAATCTCAGAACGCTGTAACATTAGGTTAGCATTAACAACATGGCTAGATTCTTTTAATAAGTTCAAGAGCTCCATTCTGTTAAATCAGCTTAGAAATGAGAGTAGCAGTGTATATACAGGCAGATCCCTGTGGTATTACTAGGCTTAGTCGTGACACATTTAGACCCAGAATGGGCCAAAAAAATCCATAAACACCTGCTCTCTGACTAAGTCACTATGTTCATGATGTCTCAGACGGAGAAATTCTCTGGAGCTGTCCCGTCCATTACTCAGGAGAGTCCTTCCCCAGTCTCCATGGCAACAGAAGCTGAGCCAGCCCAAGAAGAACACGAGAACATGAAAAACCTTCTAATTGCCAATGATGACCACGGCAAACTGCGCAGATCCCGTGCTGTACGAAGTAAGAGAACATCACGTAACAGTACTTTTTTAGCTTGTTGAATATAATAGGATTTGAACAAGATGACAATCAAGATGATTCTGTTTCACATACAGTACAGAATTAAAGATATAATGCTTATAACTTAGTCTCAGAAGTTTAGGGTTTTAACTGGAGGATGTATATTCTAACAGAGCTGTTGACTGCTGGCTCTGATGTTCCTCATACTTCATTGAATCAGGACTCTAATGATGAAGGTAGAGGGCATGGTGCATGCTGCTGGTGTGAACTCATAAGATATTCTTTGTATACGCAAAGAATTGATTTTAAAGTTGTTCAAGTAAGAGGTTTTGTTCAACACAAAAGCAGCATTGTAATGATGAAAAGCTTGTCCCTGAAATAATACACTTCAGTGTACTGTAAATGGCAGTGTACCTCCACACACTGGACAGAACTCAGCCAAGTTGGCTTAAAGTGTGTTAAAACTGCACCATTTGCTCTTCCAGATGAACCTCTAGAGAGCTTGGAAATGCAGGAATTAAGTGATGAAGGTATAACCCTGGTTGCATGAATGATGTGTGTGAAAGGTCCAAGCATTTCTGAGATGTTTATTAATTTTACTATTTCTTGTTCATCTCTAATGTGGTGTGAACTAACCACGAAGTCACTGTTTGAACAGCTAATTATGGATAATATGAATAATAATTTTCCTAGATGTTCTCTCATTGTTTTATTTCTGTGTTTGCTTGACTTAATTTAGCATTGTGATCCATCCTGTACGTGCCCTCATTGTTACTATTACTTCTACACAGGTTTTGGAGGCGTTATTCCATCACCGATGTCTACAGGCAAAGAGGACAGCGCAAGTTCACAGGATGACGCAACAGATGAGATCATGGATCGTCTGGTTAAGTCTGTTACTCAGAATCCTACAGAGAGGCAGTCCAGTCCTAAAACAAGAAAACGCTCACGGCTCAACAGGAAATCATGTAAGTAACATGCAAGTTCTTAAGAATTTAAAATGCAGCCATAGTCTTTCCACCTTATGGTTTGTGCCCTTAAGGTTTGTGTGTAAAACGTGAGCTGATGGTTGAGAAAAAAAAACTCCAGGTGTGGAAGCATCCTAACTTGGTTACTGTATATAAAAACGTCCATCCAAATTGCCAAAATATACCTGGGTAAAGCTTGTCTAAGCTCTATCCTCATCGTACATGGGTATGTTGTTTCTTGTCCATTCCACATTTAAACCCAAGTAACCTAACACTTTCACACTGGATGAACAAACCTGATTGTCTGAGAATGTCTGAGATTCTCTGATTACATTTGCTACAGTGGTACAGTGCGCTGGGAGTCTTGAATTGTACCAGAAAAAATGGTACACCAGTTAAAACTTGGTGACCCACGGCATCTTGGAGGGAACTTTGCACAATCCTCACACTGATGTTTGTTGATGCCCCAGCATTGAATTCCCGAGTGCAGAGTGCACTTGAAATGACATCAGGCTGGGGGTTTTAATGATTAATGATGCAATCAACACTAGCTAGGTGAGAAACTATGTTAACAGACATCCCTAGGTGTATTAAAATAACAGCTCTTATCTTGTCCAGTATATTTTGCTTGATGATTATCTACTATTGGTCCTGGGCAAGGAGGATCTTCTGATGAAGACATTGATACTTGCTTTACTTAGAGCCTGACTGAGAGCTTCTCTGAAGTGAAACAAAAAACCCTCTCTTTTCCCCTGCAACCCTTCTCAATTACTTATGTAGCAATCTAATGCTGTTCATTTAAAATCAACCAGCTAGAATCATAAACAATGAGCCTAATAGCACAGAGATGCATATGTGCACTTTACATTTGGAAGCCTAAACAGTGCCAAATAATATATTTCACTGATATCCCTGATTGCTTAATACTAAGTAGGTAACTACTCAGTCCGGGGTAGGAAAGGGTATTGATGCAGTGTTTTAGACACTTCATTCTCATAGTCTAATTCCTTAATCATTCTCATTTTATATTTTGCACGGTCCAATGGCCAGAGGAATAACTGACCCAAAAAACAGGCTTATGATCTCAGGGTGAAGGCATGTTCAATAAAAAAAAGTGTGCTGTTGACTCTTGGAAGACAGAATGGTTTATTTTCTTTAAAAGAGGACGTTTGGTTTCAGTAGCGTTTTCAGCAGAGTTTCAGTCATTTATCATCTCTATTCCAATCAGCCTGTACTATGACTAGTTCCTGTTCTGTTAAGAGAATTGGAGAATTGTGAAGCTCTCTGTGCTGCGTCCTGCTTCAGCCTCAGTTTTTCCTCTCCGTTCTTTTGTGCTTTAGTTGATTACGTGACTGCAAAGAAGTAGGCTGGTTCGGTAATAAAAGATAACTATTTGGGTCATTCTATCAGTTGCATTTAAAAGAGAGAGAGAAATCATAGTGACATCAGGTTATCAAGACTGAACGTAGTTTAGACTGACCAGTTTACAGAAAGATAATGAGATTCTGACAAATAGGATCTAAATGATCAGTGCGTTCAGAGCAAGCGTGTTTTTTATTCTTTTACTGTCCTTTATGCTTACCAGCATGTAGGACAGCAACAAAAGATTTCCATTATTCTGGGCTTGCTTTAGTATGGTTCCCTAGGTATACTTCAGGGCTTTTGAGTTCTTCCTCCACTGTTTGCCACATGGTATTCATAGACCTTCCTCTAGTGCTTTTAGAATGCTGAACAATGTGTGGAGGTCATCCTGGTGTATTATCAACACCAGTACCAGAGCTGTCTTCTATCTACACTGTTCTGTGGCTTCAGAAAGCTGTCAGTCTTTCACACAAGGCTCAGAGGAATCCTGTGATTCTTCTAGCCCAACATCACCACCAACCAGCAAGTACTCGGCATGGACTCTGACATCATGAGAAAGCCATTAAAGATAGGTGTTAGAATTAAAGATGGGTGTTTTTTTGCAGAGTGTAGTGTACATATGAGAAATAACAGGAGAATTCGGAGGTCTCTGAATTAAAAAAAAAAACATTTGGTACATTACAAAGTTTGTCATTTTAATTCTACCTCAACCATATGTTAAGTAATTATGTGTGGCTGTTATAGGAAAACAATTAATGACCTGGTGATGTGAAGCAGCCTGATACAAAGCAGAGTTACTGTATTAAAGAATGACACATCATACGTTTGATCTGTCTGTAGTTGTTTAGTGTTGGGGGATCATCTGCAATTTCCAGTAATGTGAGTGATAAATCATGACCAGGCAATCATCAGGCTTGTTATTAAGAAAAAACTAAATACAAAGTCCTCTAAGCACAAGTTTGTCCAATGGTGGAAACCGTAAAGAACAGAGGTTACTAATCTCTGACACTGGAGAGTCTTTCCAAAAAATGTTAAGAAACCTTCACCATATAAATGTTCACACATTTTCTTTGGTAAACTTAAAAAAAAAATGTTTATATTATTTTTATATTTGTATAATACAATTTATTTATTTTTATTTTTATATTAAACTTTAAAAAATATTTTATTATATTTTATTATATAATTTTTATATTTGTATAATATCATTTTTATACATTTATTTATTACTATAGAAATTATTACCAGAACATTAGAATAAACACATTTATATAAACCTATGAGTTGCATTGCTCCCAGTTATAAGTGCTGTCATAGAAAACGAATAAGAACCTTCTCTTACAACTAGATTGTAGAATTGATCTGTACCACGGGTATATATGTGGTTATATACAATGTTGTTGGTTATAATTTGTTGTCTTATAGCTCGAAAGAGATCTTCCTCAATGTCAATGCTGAATTGTGTGCTGTTACAGTGCGGAGGACGCTGAAGAGTGGTCTGAGCTTGGAGGTGGTGCAGGCACTGAGTCTTCGATGAGGGAACCCGAAATATTAAAGGACTAATCAAGAATTGCGGTTGAGAGCTCCAAGATATGAAAACCGGAGTGTGCGAGGTTTCTCAGACACCTGCTGCAGATGCACTTCATCTTCCTGCAATGAAATAATGAAGAGATTCTTAAGACTCTTCACAGGAAAGCACAAACTAATTATGCTGTCCACTTGGCCTATATATATATATATATATTGGGTACATAAAGAATAAAACTACCAGACCAGGTTCAGTCCAACCATCATGCACATTTTCACAGAATATTTTGTACAGTTTCCAGTTTTTTTTATAGTAGGCTATATGTAGCACATTCAGAGTATAGACGTATAGAGCCTGTATAGACGTCTGATAGAAGGGAATTTTATTAAAGTTACTGTTTTATGCTGAACTAAGTTCTCAAATCAAGATTACCCTTAGAAAAATTTGTATATTCTTTGGCTATTCCAGACTATTTAAAACAGTAACCACTTATCTGGGTCAATTCTTCAGAGCTATGCTTTATAATCTTCACTCACAAAGAGAGCTTAATTAGATCCAAAGTAGGTCATATGTTCTTTTTTTTATTATTTATCACAGCACTTGCTTGTTTTGTGGATGCTCCAAAACCTTGCATTTTGGTTATGGCTGTTACCACTCCACAGAAATCTGCACAGCACATGTCACATAAAACCGTGTCACACAACAGGTTCATAAGTTATGTTGGGTAATTTGGGTAAATAAGTTTCACTCTGACACCTGTTAAATTCACTAGTTATTTCCAATTTTTTTTGTTGTTTTTTCAAGGTTACTGCTTCTTTTGCACAGGAGGTTGTACAAGGTGTATATCAGCTCCCTCGTCATCCATCATGGCCACTCTGTTATGCTGTGTGAGATTTTATGGTTTTGAAATATAAATGCATGCGTTTGATTCATCCTGAATGTATTACTGTAGGTGTGCACCACTGTTAAGAGATCCAGTCTTTACTCTTAACCACTTCAGTCAAGTGTACATGCATGCAATGCCTTACTGCAGATGCAAGTATTTTTAAAGCCTTTGATGTGTGCATTTGTATGACCCTGAACAATGACTCTGAATGCCGAAAATAAAGTATCTTAAAGAGCCGTAGTCAAGTGATAAAATGTTCATGCTTTTAGACAAAATTAGGGATGTGGAGAAATTATGAAATGCAATCTCTAGTTTCTTTATGAGGATCACCTGTACATCTGTTCATTCATGCAATTATTCAAACAGCCAATCATGTGGTAGGAGCCATTACGCAGTATGTAAAGTCATGCAGGTAGACGAGATTGTTCTTTTAACTTAATTTTACATTTTTTCATTTTTTTTCCCACTGTTTTTAGTGTTCAGGCTGTTTTGAGACTGAACAGGACAGGTGTCCGAGGTCACAGTGGGCCCAGGCTTACTGACCTGGAGTGTTGAATATGTGAAAGACTAGCTGATATTTTTCCACTCTTTGACTGTTAACTGAAACTCTGCCTGCATCTGCATAATTTCATGCACTGCTCTGCTGCTTCTACAGTACACGATTACATGAATGAGCAAGAGTCCAGCTGTTCCTGTTAGAGGTTGGTGACTGACTATTGTCTAAGAACCTTTATAATGGTCTTGGACCTTTTACATATGCTCTGACCTGCTTTCGTATTATCTCCTTGAGGAATCTGTTTGAACTCTTTGTCATATACTGCTATTTTAGATCAACTGTAAAACTGTGGTTAATTTTTCTCTTTTTTTTACTGCTCAAATCATGAATATGCAAACCTCTGCATCTAGTGTTCCTGTGGCTCAAATTGCCCTAGGTTAGGTGATGGAAATTCTGTCTCCCAGTGAGTCAGATCATTCACCTTCCAAAATGGATCCTTGCCTCTTAAAAAGTAGAAAAAGAAGTTCATTTGAATAAACTATGATTAGCACACACAAGACATGTTTCAATGCGATCTAAACATAAACATAATTGCAGAGTACACACATGCACTGAGTAGACACAATGAAACTATGATGGGTTAACTTACCTAATCAGAGCAGCATTAAAAACTCACAAAGAACTTGACCAGGATAAATTGGTTACTTAAGATTTTACTTAAGAATTGACATTTATGAACAGCTTGGAACATTAAAAAAGTGGTTTCACAATGCTTTAATAAAAGTATATTTCAAGACTGGCAGCACTGCCAGCTTCTATAATAAAGGAAAAAGGTGTGTGGGGGGGTGGAGTATTTCAATATTTTGCTCTAGAGAGCCTAAGTTTTCACACTGCACTATTCCATATGTAGGTTTTATTCATTTATTTTGCACTACTGTTTGTTGGTTAAGTCAGTCAAACTCTTGCTCATTGGGTGAAGGCAGAGAAACAGGTCACCAGTCCATTGCAGGGGAGTCACAAACACAGGCACATGTTCACATACACTCACACCTAGGGTCACTTTAGTATCTCCAGTATCTCTGGATCATTAGAGGAAACCAGAACTCCCAGAGGAAAGCCACACAGACAGAACCCTGGTTGCCCAGCAGGGGAATCGAACCTTCTTGCTGTCAGGCAACAGCACTGTGCATTATGGCAACATGCAGAATCAAAGATCATTCCCATGTGCTTCTCTCCAAAACAGCCTGATGGAAATGACGAATGCTCCCTGACTCTATGATCACTAGAGAAAAAAATTGCATGCAGTTGTTTAGAAATAGAGAATGCATCCACTTACCTACAGAGGCACTTATTTTACCCCACTCTCCCCTACAGCTCATTCTACAGCCCGAAATGTCACCAGTTGTCCGCAAGGGGTCGCGATTTATCCGTTAAAAAACAATTCTTGCCCTAAATTAGACTGCATTTTTCAATTAGGTGTCCAGTGATATTTTTTTATTTGTTTTCAATATTTTTAAATATCAATGAGAAATATTAAAGTATTAATAGCGCCGTGAATTTAGTCCGGAAGTTGTTATTATTATTTTTTATTATTATTATTATTATTATTATTATTATTATTTAACACAACCAAATCTAACAACTAAATATGTTTGCTAGTTGCTACATGGGGATCTTTACTCATCCGTAATATGCGAAAACGGTGAAAGCCCTAAGGTTACGGATGCACACCCTATGTAGTGCGCTAGTCTGGGCTTTCAGAGGTAGACCTGCGTGTCTGTGTGTGCGCATGCGCCGGCTGTACCTCCGCGAGTTACCGGCGGTCACCGTGGTGTTGATGTTGCACACCGTTACCGGGTCGGTATAAAATGGAGATGGAGACTGAGCGCTGAGAGTAGGACCAGTAAACAGAAGATGCTCTCCTTGACTCTGGTGTTGCTCCTCACTGCTGCTGCTGCCGGCGAGGCGGCGACTGACCATTACGCGGATGGAGCGGCTCCGTCCTCCACTCCTGCTCCGGCTCCTGCTCCGGCTCCGTCCCGCTCCGGTGCTGAGGAGTCCGGGCATCCCGGGGTCGCTTTGGCCCGCTCGGCTGAGCATCCGGCTCCGACTACGGTCCACGGCGACGTGTCTCACCACCACGGAGGTGGCTATAGGATAGTTCAGTGGGAATGGAGCTACGTCCAGACTCCGTACATCATTGCCATCTGGCTCCTGCTGGCCAGCGTCGCCAAGATATGTGAGTAATAAACATGGCGTGCTGGAATCATTCAGATGTAAAAGTTGTGTGTGAAGTTTGTCCTTGCTGTGCGTCTTTGTGCTGTATCAGCTTACCCAGAAGGTTATTGTGCTCCTTGGGGATACTCTGAAAAGTTGTGTGTGATGATGTGTGCGGAAAAGCAGTGAGGAAAAACCTCAGGAAAGGACGAGAGTACAACACTGGGCAATTAATCTGCTGCTCTTATTTAGGATACATACATACATACATACATACATACACACATACATACATACACACATACATACATACACACATACATACATGCATACATACATGCATGCATATATACAAACATACACACATACATGCATACATACATATATACATACATGCATTCCTACATACATGCATATATAATACATGCATACATATATGCATACATACATGCATACATTCATGCATGCATACATGCATACATATATGCATACATACACATGCAGTGTTTGAGCTGGTGGCTCAGTGGTTAAGACTCTGGGTCAGTGGTTGGAAGGTCAGGGGTTCAAAGCCCAGCACTGCCAATCTGCCACTGCTGGGCCCCTGAGCAAGACCCTTAACCGTCTCTGCTCCAGGGGCGCTGCATCTCAGCTTGACCCAGCACCCTGAACCCAACCCCTTAACAAAACCTATGTTTTGGTTATGAAGTGAATTTGACTGTGTGTGGTAATGCGTACTCTATTATAATTCACCAAACTCTATGACGCAGAAACAACAGTAATTCCCATACACCCACTTCTCTCTTTATCAGGTCATCTTTTCCATTTATTCATTTCGCTGACAATTTCATTTAAAGTCACTTACATTCTAGTTGAACCAATGCCTCAAGGGCCCAATAGAAAAGCAATCAAATAGATTTGAGCTCATAACTTACAATCAGTTTCCGATCTCCGTGAGCAGGCTTGTGCTGGTGTCACTGAATAAAACCAGACACCTTTTTCCTATTACCACAGGTGAGGACAAGAGCAGAAGATCGACATGGCTCCTGTTTTCATACACATACATACATACATACATACACACATACATGTCTTGATCATTAAATAATCAGCTGTATTAAGCAAATATTTTACCAAAGCCTACTGTATGTTACTCACTACCCTGCATCAGGTTTGTATTTATTTGCATTTATTTATTTGGCAGACAGTTTTATCCAAAGTGACTTACAACAAAGCTGAACAGAAAAGGGCTGTGCTCAAGGGCCCAATAGATGAGAATTTGAACTCGTAACCTTCCGGAGGTGTTTCTGCAAACCGTCGAGTAACGGTTTGAGAGACGCCCAGCTTTCCCATTACCACAGGTGAGGACAAGAGCACAAGTTCAACACGATTCCTGCTTTCATAAGAAATCTTAAAAGTTAAATCGAGCTTTCTGTATAAGATTAAGACAGAATAATGTAAAGTAGAAATCAAATAGATTACATAAATCAAGAGAGAGAGAGCACAAAAAATAGACACCATCAATAACAAGACAAAACAGACAGACAGAAGGATGATGGAGACTTTTAAGGTCCCAAATGCCTCAATAATTGATTACAAAATTTCTGTTGTAGGCAAGGTCTCGGAGCAGCAACAGAAAACACACAGTCACCTCTGAGAGCATGGAATGGTTAAAAGCTGCTGATATCTGCATGAAAATATCTGAAGGTTCTGGAAGTACTTTTGGTGGTACTAGGTTGAAGGTTGAACTCACAACCTTCCAATCAGTAGTCTAGAGTCCTAACGACTGCCAACATAGTACATGTGCACACTT
>JAOVYV010000035.1:5071992-5082566 GCA_025674545.1 Hassar affinis | reverse complement strand
ATATTATGATTATTTTATAATATGAATTATATTATGAATGAACTAGTTTTGATGCCTTCAGTGAGAATCTACAATGTCATGAAAATAAAGAAAACACATTAAATGAGAAGGTGTGTCCAAACTTTTGGCCTGTACTGTATATTGTGAAACAAAATTCTGAACATTGAATAATAACTCTGCCTTGAACCTTTTGAGGACGGGGCCTAAAATGTGTCATGAAATATAAATGTATGTGTCATTACATGGGATTACAGATTTTGAGTGAAACTCTTATTATTTGTTAGTGACATCAGACTAATAACTAAATGAAGTATGTTAGACATCAGGTACAGTGGATATAAAAACGTCTACACAGCAGTCAAGATAAATGATGTCTGGTCTCCTTTCACCTTTACTGTGATATAACAGCTAATGAAAAATATTCATATGAAAAGCAAATAGAAACATAGGGAAAATCCCCTAGATAAGGTGCACTTTAAAGCACCTTTTTTCTTATAATACAGCACTGTTTTTGGTTAAGAGTCTGCCAGCACGATTTGCAATTTTATTTCTTGCAAAAATACCCCTATCAAATTGCGAGGGGAAACTCCACTCATTCCATAGGTTTTCATCAGGATTTAGGTCTGGGCTGTGCCTGGCCCTTTCTAAAACATTGATCTTCTGAAGCTGTTCCTTTGTTGACATGGATTTGTGCATTGAAAGGTGAAATTCCTCTTCAATTTTCAGCAGTCTAACAGAGGTCTGCAGGATTTGTGCCAAAATAGTTTGGTATTTGGAAATATCCATGATTCTCCGTACCTTGGCTGCAGATCCGCAGCCCCAGCTGAAGAGAAGTAGCCCCATGGCATGATATACTGATGCTGCCACCACCTTGCTTCACCATGGGTATGGTGTTTTTTGGGTGGTGAACTGTCTTGTTCTTGTGCCAAACATCTTTTAGAATTATGACACAAAAGAGATCTACATTGGTTTCATGAGACCATACGTAACACATTTCGCCACTCATTAAGTGTATAGATGTTTTGGAGGGCTTGGATGTTCTTTCTCACCCTACCCCATAGCCCAGAAGTGTTAAGGAGGGATGAAGGAGTGACCAGTACATGCCAGATTATCAGATGGAAATGAGCAGGACACACACACACAGACAGTTCTACCTTTTTATATGCAACAGTTCCAAATCACTAAGCAGTGAATAGTCACAGACAGACACAGATCAGGTGAGGCACAGAATCTCTGAGTCATGTATACAGGCAACTACAATATCCAGTGGTCAGGCAAAATATAGAAATTATGGTTAGACTGAATAAGCATGGAATGCTTGGTGCTTTTATAGACACATATGATTTAGTTCAGGTGTGCTGGTTAAAATTTGAGCATGCATACTGGGAACTGGAGTCCGGTGGATTCTGGGAAATAGATTTTGTAGACAAGTACGGCGTTTCCAGGACACCTGGTATTCCTGCAGCTCCTTTAATGTTGCTTGGCAGCCTCCATGATCAGTTTTTATTTTGTCAAAACATATTTTGGAGAGACGAGGGTTGAATGTGAATGTGATTGGTTAATCCTGGGCATAGTCACATTTTGGTGGGCAAGCAGTGTAATGTTTTCATCTTTCATCTTTCTGTTTCAAAACAGTTCCTGTGGGTGACACATTGGATAGGCTCCAGTACCGCCTGCAACCCAGTCGAGGATAAGCAGCTTAGATAATGAATGAATGAATAAATAAACAGTTGCTGTATCACATTAAGGGTGGAAAAATATGTGGACATTTCCCAAATCCAAACATGGTTCAAATATTATATTCAAATTAGTTCTGCTGTGTACCTAAAACAAATAGTAAGCTCCTATATTGTATGAAGCACCACTGCAAGCTGTGCTCAGGAACGTGCGAAGTGGATATGAGGTTTCAGTAGCCTTCAACAGAAAGTGTCATTCAGCTGAATGTCATTTCCTGAAGCCTTGAGTTTCGTACCACTCAGCTTCCTGACTGGAGTTGTCCCACTAATATTAGCACAGTTGGAGGATTGGTGAAAGCCGTGGTTTTTTTCCATCGTTCTTCCTGACCACCCAGGTGACAAGGGAAAGAAGGATAAAATAGACTTTCTGGTCAGGAAAAAAATCAGGAAATATTACAATATTTTTGGAAAGCTACTTGATTCACGATTGCATGCACCAGCTCTTGGATTTAATTTTATAGATGTTATTTCTTTTTTTCTTGCTAGTCTAGAGGGCATTTATGGATTTAGCAGGAGCAATTAGCTAGTAATATACCAGGACGGAGTCATCTGTCTATAACTGCACACACAGTATAAATGTAAATGACCGACATGTGTGATTATACCACTCTCTGTGTCAGGGTGGAAACATTCTGACCTCTGCTAGACTCTCGTTCCCTTCTATGGCCAGTAGAACGTCCTTTCCAGAGATGACCAACGTTACCAACTACCTGTGAGTGCGAGTTAAATCTGGCATGTGCTTATATGTTGTGCTGTAGCTGTATGGCATGATATAATAATAATATTATTAGTAAAAACAGCCAAAATATTATTATTGTCTTGATAAGTGTGTATGTGTGTGTGTGTGTGTGTGTTTACAGGAGGGAGAATGGTAGTGGGGTGTGTCTGGATCTTCAGGTGATTGACACAAACCCCGGTGGAAAGGTTGAGGAGGAAACAGAAACACATCATGTACTGGCTGGGAATCTGTATAAACCCAGGAAACGGGTACACACACACACTCACACACACACACACACACACACAATAATCCTTTTTCATGTTAGGAAACTGTTTCTTCAGTATATAGCAAATCTTTCTTTAAATTTAGTTTGAGGTTAAGCCCCAAAAAATGAAAAATGGATATTTCCTGTCCAAAATTAAGAAATTCTGCATACGTTTTTAAAAGTAAATCGATTAAAACTGTTGTTTCCCAATATCAAGGATGTGTCCTTGGTAAGATGGGTCCTTCCAAGTCAGATCCTTCAGAGGCTAGTTAAGACTCCTTTCTAGAGTTCAAAGAACAGAGAACAGAGTATGCAGGTGCTTGTCACTTAAAGGCTCTGCCTTCTTTTCCTTTTTCTTCTTGTTTTATATAGTGGGTGGAAAACAACCTTATGGTGCAACGTTATTACAACCACCAACTGGAATGGAGCGTGGATCAGTAATCTAACTATATATTCTAGTAATAAATAAAAATAGAGAAAAAAAGAAGTTTTTTTCATTGTATCATGTTTGTTGTCCTATGATACACTTCTTTTTTTTGTAAAAGATCACATAAATCAAAGCTTAAGTTTATTTCTTTATTTATCAGCATCATATTTTCATCGTGTTTAGTAATCAGCATCATATTATAGACAGTAAAGCACGTGTTCTCTGTTTTATTCTTAATCACAAAATTCACACCTTCTTGTGTTATGCTTTCCTATTTTTAATAATGTACTCTTTAATCCTGTAAGATCAAAATGTACAGGTCTCACGTTCAATTCGAAGCTACGTTCAATTGTTTGTAACTTAAGAAAGACGAGGGGACATTTAGGCATCTTTGAAAATCCTCTGAATGAAGGACGTGGTCCTTTGAAGGATCCTAGAGATCGGAACAGCCTTTTGCTGTCATTCAATGATGCCTTGGCATAGCATGCTAGGAATTCAGCTTCTAGAGATTTTTCCTTGATACTGGGAATGCTGTAAATGACATGCATTTATTCAGAAGCATTGCTCATGAAATAACATATAATGGTGAAAAGCTTCAGAAATGGCTGTTATATTTAAGAAGTAAAGCGACTAAAAGTCCAATGTGGGCTCTTAAATCTTCAAATATGGCACATTTGTGTTTGGGTAAATACTTAAATATTAGCCTATAGATATCAAAATTGATATGCATCAAGATGTGTGAAGACTTTGGAATTACAAATAAGTAAAATCATAAAGTCTGAATAGTACACTGTGTCTCGTTGAGCTAATAAAACCTATTTCATACTGCAGGATGCGATATTGAATGTAAACAAATTCTGTACTCAGAGCTAACTGTAATCGTACTCTCTCTCTCCTCCTGCAGTACCAGTCTCACTACAGTCGTCACTTCATGTCAGCGGGCGAACAGGAAAGGCAGGACCGAGAGGTGTTCCAGAGAAACATGCGCAGCCGCCTGGAGTCCTTCAAATCCACGCAGTACAAACGACACAAGAAGGACCGCAGTCAGAAAAAGGCAAGAGCCCGGCATGGCTTCAGCCATCTACTTCTGCTCTTACTGTGCAGGGTCAAAAGCAAAGGCACAGGGCTGAAGTTCTTTAGTCACGCCTGGAACAAGGCTGTGACAAAAGAACTAGAGTTTTGGATCAATCCAGGAAATAGCAGAGCTAGTCTGATAGGAAGCACAGATCTTACATCCCCTCATGACTATAAATCGAAATTCTGCTCATGTGTTAGAGAGATCACAAGGTGTTAAATTGGAAAAGGTGTGAGTATGTGTGAGTATAACAGAGAAGGAGTGAGAATGAGAGATTAGATTGTGAATTACATTTAGTGTGTTAGATAGTGATCTGCCCTACACGGCTCATATTCATCAACTTGTGTTTAGTCCAATTGGATCGTAACATAAGCATACTCTTAATTCCAGCATCATTTTTCCATGTACATCAATTTCATCCTCCTGGTGTATCTTTATGATAAAACTCATATCTGGATGGGGAGATTCAACTGGAGTATAACATTTTACCAGATGCCAGATTTTGAGGTTAAATAATACAAAACAGTATTGTCAATAATTACAGAAAAAATGTTTTGTCCAAAATTCTTTTTATAGCAAGTTGACCTCTAGGAGGCGCATTACGATTCATTTGTGGAGTAGTGCTGTGTAGTGTACAATCAAATTACAACTCTAGGAATTCACTGGTCAATATCTTGTGATGTAAAGGCTCAAACTTCACAAAATTTCACGCCTTGTATGACTACAAAATTCTTTAAATGTTCACCAAATTTTGTGAAATTTCATCCATAGGGGGCAAGTTATCTAGGATAAATGTTTGCTGTCCTTTTATTGACTCACCCTCATAACACCTGCCCAAATTAGATATGCATTAAGGTAAACTGGGGCATATTGTATACATCTGACATATAAAAAGGGGCTAGTGGTCCATGCAGCTGAATCTGAGTCATCATCTGCATTCAAATCATACAGTGGTTTCATGTATCTGTGTAATTCTTGGCAGTCACATCTCCTACACAGCTTTCAAAAAGGGTCATTATATTTGTGTAGTTGAAGAAGTAAGCAAGTGCATTAAGAAATGTTCTGGCCATACTCAAAAAGGCAGCATCAAGACTGGTGTCATTACCTCACAGAACATGAATAATCAAGCTTCATAATCCATATGTAGGGAAAGACAGCTTAAAACAAAAGTCATGACACATTTTTAATTACATTTCTAGCAAACATTTTGTCTTTTTAAACTCAAACTGACAGAAAAAATTATTTATTAAAAAAATATTGATAGCTTTAATAATCTGTCACTTCAAAACCTTTCATACTGTTACAGCGCAAAGGTTCAGATGCCAAGGAGCAAGAAACCGTTGAAAAGCCCAGGAGAAACATCAGCTGGCAAGACAAAGGTGATCTACATCTTCTTATCATTTCAAACCGTAACTGTGCACTGGGGGATTCTCATCATTGCTGTTTTCACCAAGGGTATGGATGGAAAAAGCATATGAATGAGCAGGAAGGTGTAATTAAATGATTAACACCTAAGCACTCAAGTATACATTGTGTAGGAAATGGGCCTAGTGTGGCTAAGGCTGGACAACATGATGACATTACTGTATAAAAAGGATGTATTGGGCAAAAGCAAGCAAAGTGGTTCTTAGGTTTTATTGGTATACTGTTATCAAATTTATCCTGAAAATTTGTTATGATATGATAGATATGCCAATAATTCTGCATCTACAGACCCTGTGGTAATACCACCGGACCCCGGGGAGGAGAAGGGAGAGCATTCAGACCTAGAGAAGGATGAGGATGTTGGGATCACGTTTGTGGCCCACAGGGCTTCAGAAACACCAAAGATGCGAACCAAATCAGGTAATAAAGGAAAACCCCAAAATACATAAGGAATAGCACATGATAGACCACGCTGTTACTCAAACATAATGCAAGTTGAGGGCCATGTGATGCCTCTACCCTAAACATTTTGTCTACTATTTGGTTTCTCATTGGAACTACAATAACATTGGAGAGTGCACGTTTATAAGTGACAGCAGTAGCAGTCACTACGGTACACGAGTTCTGCACAAACAGATAGAAAATCAGGGATGAAATTAATTCTTCTAGTGTATTTTTATACTTTTGCATTTTTTTCTCCTCCACAGACTCAGTTGTTTCAGAGACGTGTCAGAGCCCGTCTGTCGCTCCGCCATCTCCCACGTGTGGAGAGAAAAACCTGCCATGGAAGGAAGATGTGGACCCTCTGCCTCCGTGTGTGTCCAGTGAGGCCACTAAAATCATCCCCATAGACCTGCAGCAGGCCTGGAACCAGAGCATCTCCTCACTGGAGAGCCTGGCCTCGCCACCGGTCCTTCAAGAACCGCAGCACCCAAACACCAACACCCTCTCCAGACTCGCTGCACCCACACGGCCTCCCACTTCAGCCCAGTTCCATTTCCCTGGAGGTAAAGATGAGGAAGATGAAAAAGCCCTCTCTCAGCAGCAGCAGGAAATGCAGCCTCTCATGTTATCTGGGAGGCACATGCCCCAATCTCTCCCTCCGTCTGCCACACTGCATTCTGGGAAGAGGAGGAATCCATGTGTGTATCTGAGGAGTCTAGTAACACCACCACCGTCAAACAGTGTGCCACATAGCAGAAAACCAACACAGCTGTAGTTCACAAGTTTCTTTACCTAGTTCTTTATGTATTTATACATCTGCTACTTTTGGGGCCCATGTTAAATCATGCTGCTGGCTAAGCTGAGGCTCATGCTGAATTTATTTCTTTTAAATATAAAATCCACCGTAAAAAAAGGTCAGGATTGAAGTAAAGGAAAGTTACGACTCGACAGAAGTTATTATAAAGTAAATTGCTGACTAGCAGCACCTGTGGTCTCAGTGCCTATACAAACAGGGCAGTTCCTCTTATGTGGAAAAATCATCTTTTCTGTGTGCTCCAAATGCATATCAAGATATTAGCACAGAATATATCTGTGGAGACCACATTACTAGCAGGGGCTTTTGGGTGTGTCGGTCAATCATGGCTTTCATTTACAAGCCAAACCCAAACTCGAAAAACCTTAGAAAAATACTTTTAAAGAATGTCCAATCGCTATTTGGCCATGCCGTAAGTGCTTAACTTTATTCTCCGACCCACCCAGTCATACAAAAGCAAGAGAATAAGGGGCATTCAATCCAGCCAAACCTCACTCTTAAGAGTCCAAATTCCACTTTCTGAATGACTCTTGGCTGAAAAGAGCAGTCCATCCTTCCTCAGCTCTGCTCCTAGAGACATACTGACAGGAACCAGTGCTCTGAGTCACTGCATTCTCAATTGCTAATAGGCACAAAGCCTGTAGATCAATTATACTGTCCACACACAAATGACATGTGAACTGGACATACTGTATACAGCGCGCTCGTAGGCACCATGACTGTAAATGTACATCAAAAACGCAATATGATCTCTAACACATGAGCAGAATTTCGATTTAATTATAGTCATCAGGGGATGTAAGATCTGTGCATCTTATCAGACTAGCTCTGCTATTTGCTGGATTGATCCAAAACCCTAGTTTGCTCTATAAAAGACCTCATCCTAGTACTTTCTGTGAGCGTGTTGCATGTTTTAATGTCTAATCCCAGGCCACTTATACTGGTTTTCCTCTTTTAATGTTGTCAAATGCACAACAAGCAGTTTGAAGGACCAATACGTACCTAGGCATAGTAAAAAAAAACTCTAAATGAATGTCTTATACACCTACTTTGTATGTTTATGTGTGTTTAGCAATGACAATATCTCTTCCCATGCTGTTGTATGTATTGTCTGGAAATCCGTTGTGTAGAAATCTCATACATTAGTCTAATGTGTCTTATATGAGCATTTTATTGTAATCACAGTGACAGTATGCAAATGCACATAAAAGAGTTTAAAATATTTATTCATAAATATATATTTATTTGAAATGGAGGCAATTTGGACTGCCAAAGAAACCCAAGATTCACAGCACACTGAACCTCTGTGTATGAGATAGTATCCCTTTATGCTTCTTGATTAAAAGTAGTATTATATGCAAAAGTTTATGATTTGCACCTCAAGAACAAAAGCAATGTAGATCCCAGATTTGGTAATGTTTAAGCTGCTATCCCATTATCTCTCTTGTTTTTCCCCACAGCTCTGTTTTATATTTGTGTTCTCAGAATATGCTGTGCCTTTAGAAAGAGTCTGGATCGTGTTGTGTAACGGGCCTTGATATCTCTCGTGCCTGGCAAAAAAAGTGAAGAGCAGTTTGGTGTTGTTCTCTCACTTAACTTCATCATGTTTGTCCGATAGTTATTCTTATCACTTTGGGATTTTTTTATCCATGTACACATGAGATGTGCAGCTGTTTTTATTGCACTTTTGAAAATGGTTTCATATGATCTGCCCACTGGGTGTTTAGTTGAAAATAGACGAAGAGTCTTTGTGCCAAATGGTAACCCTGGGTAGTGTCCAAGAGTGAAGCTAATAAACGAAGAAAGCTTTCTTACAGTAATATCGATGTCCTGTGTTTTTATTGATTATTTACATGAAAAAGTTTTTAGCTTCACATTTCACAAAGAGGCACAGCCAAAAGTACTGGTGTATGATTGTCTGTATTTCCTCTACATCTTTCCCCTGACATCATTAAATAGGGCTCAGCTGGTCTGTCCTGTACTTCAGAGGTCCAGGAGGCCCAGCAAGGGGGCCCCAACTGAATAATGAAGTGAGCATTCCTCTTCAAACTCTCACAGTCCCTGTGGTGCAGGTAGGGCTTTCCTTTACTGCACCTCATTCTATTTATGTGCTAATTTGCCATTTTGCTTCCTTTCTAGTCCTGTAAGTCCCCGGCCAGCCATGAGGTAACTGCTTAGAGGACAAATGTTAGATTTGCATGTCGAATCAGTGCAGGAGGAAGTAAGCGTTTCTGGACTGGGACAAAGGGTGGGCAAGAGCACAATAACAGTAATTAAGAACAGAAAAAAATGCATTCACAGAACCTCTGATTTGTTCCTTGCTGTAATTAAAGGCCACAAAAAGTTTCTTTGTTACCTTCAAAGTTACTCTAGTTTTTGTTTAAAACACATCTACAACAGTACTTCTCTGATGATGGTAAAATGGCCAAGATGATGGTAATATGGTCTGTAATGGACTGCCAGGGTTGATGTACAGTGTTCCTGGGATAAGCTCCAGATCCACCACAACCCTGACCTATGTCGGCTAATGGAAAATGATGAATGCTAGATATGATCTATTAACTCTTCATACATGCAACAAGCCTCAAGGATGTGATTTGAGGTCAGAAATAAGGTGGACTTTCATATTTCAATTTCATATGGCCTCTCCAACGTGCCTCTGTTTGCTGGACCTTCAAAGACATGCATTTGTATGTCTTTCCTGATTATAAAGTGTACACAAAGTGAAACTTTGGAAACATGGGCAAAAGAATAACAAGTAAAATCTATTGACATGTTCAAATATTGAAGATGGAAAAAAGGATGGAAAAGAAACTAATTAAAATTATATTTAAAAATAATATATATTTATATAAAAATGATAATAATTATAATTATACACAATTTTTATATACATACATATTAGTCGTTTTGATTGATTGACAGGATCTAAGCCAATCAAATTTGGATTATTGATTTGAACGAACCAATCAGGTGAGAGTATTCCGCTCAATGTTTTCGCGCTCACTGTACCAGCGTTCAAACGTTTAATGATTTATTCAGTTCTGCAACTCGACAAATTTCAAAGTAAGACATTTACAGAAAGTATATTTAGTATTTCTTCTTTTTTCCTTCCTAAAGCCTTGTTAAGTTCCCCACGGAACTGTGTGCATGTCGTTCTGGCTGCAAACTCACTCCTGGCTGCTAGTTTCCGTTAAACAGCTAATAATCAGTGTCAGGTTTCCAGGTAGGTTTTAACGACACACAGTTGTTTTTAAACCGAAGCAGCTAAAACAGACTTTTAAATAAAGGCCCGAACATGCACTTTTACGCACTTTTACGAGTTTTTTATTTGTTTGCATCAGTAAGAGAGTATTTAACTGTTAAAGTTGCTGCTGTGTGATTATAGCGCTGTTAGAAACGGTGCAGGCTTCTGCTGTTTCCTGCTGCTCTGTAATTGTTTGTTATATTATATTGTGTTCATCTTTTCTAATTTCTGATGGGTTTCTAAACACTTGGGGATTGTTATTATAGAAAAATAATCCACGACTGGGGGCTGTGATGCAGCCTAACATGAAGCAGATTATCATTCATTCATTCATCCATTCATCTTCTTGGCCGCTTATTCCTTTTCAGGGTCACGGGGGAGCCGGGGCCTAGCCGGCCACATAGGGCGCAAGGCAGGAAC
>JAOVYV010000035.1:4984745-5003660 GCA_025674545.1 Hassar affinis | reverse complement strand
AAAGCACTGTGAAGCTGCGGGAATGAGTGAGAGGAAAGCCGCGTCGTTACCAGTGATAAGAAGCTGATTCTGAACAAAAGTTGAGGGTGTTGTAGCGCATACTTAGTCAATGACACGTACACACAACAGTATATATGTTTGATCACTTAATTTTTGACATTTTAGGGGAAGCTGAGCTTCCTTTGCAGTCTTAGAGCAGTCGCCTCTGATACAAATAATGTAAATGAATAAATGACATATGGATATCAGGAAATTTATTTTATGCAGGGAATTGGCATTTTAGTCTCTATGTATAATAATAATAATGATCATCTGTGTACGGTATGTGTTTGCAGTTGTAAGTTCATTTGCAGTTACTCATTACTTTGTGGTTTTTTTCTTTTGCAGGATCACTGTAAGAGTGGAGAAGCACTTCTGAAGCGGTTGGAGCGATGGGAGGACATCTCATCCGCTGAGCTGCAGGTGTATGAGGTTAAAGTTCGCTCCTTCTGGGTCCACTTGCACGATTTCTCCCAGAGAGTAGAGGACACTAAGGAGAAGATCGACAAGACTGTGCGCCTCTACGAGTTTTTCGACAAGGTGAGACAGCGATTTTCACTGATTTTGATTCTGTTTTTTTTTTTTTATCCCCGAGTCCTGTCAGAATGAATCACAAGGAAGCAAATGGATTAGAGAACAGTTCTATTGACAAGCAAATTCAGAATTGAGAACCATAACATGAATCTGAACATCTCAGAGGACATTTACACTGTATAAAAGCTGCCTTTTTTGTCTGCTGTTACAACCAAATACAGGCTGAGGATTGCATCGGGTATGAAAGTAATTTACTCTAATAATGGATAAACTGCTCATGATGCATCCAGTTTCATTTCACAGTAGCATGTCAAAATGATTTTGTAGTCAAAGGAGATGAACTGCCTTCTAGGTTTATGAAGCAACAAAGGCATCAAATGCAAGGAACAGCTGAGAATTCTGAATTATTTTACATAATGCACACAGTATTGACACAAAGCCTACTCAAACCACCGATCACTGATAATCATCAAGCAAAAGCTTAAAGATATTTACACAGATGATGTGTAAAATTTGGAAGGAATTCCATTATGACATCAGCTGGCTAAAAGTGAGCCTTTGGATGGATAAAATCAGCCTCTGGGACTAAAGAAGGTCAAAACCTGTACATGGTCAGACTGAACTCTGAGCTCCAGTGCAATAAACCTTTGTTCAGGGATGTTGAGAGTCTCAGTGAGTTGTCTGTCTGCAGTACGTTTTGTTAAAGCCAGACATTGTGTTTAAGAACCTTCAGTTGTAATGCAGCCTTCTTTTAAGCAGTCAAGCTTTATCAAAATACCTTCTGTCTGCTGTTTTTTTTTTTGTTAAAAATGGTTTATAGCCTTTCCTCCCTGGAAACAATGGTGGTGCTTGTGGTTTTGGTTAGGCCCCTAATAGCCCCCCTCTCTCATTCTCTATCTGAATGGATATATCAGAGAGAAGCTGTGTGAGCTGTCTGTCTTTCAGTCAGCTGGAATACTGTAGCAAGGAATGGCCCTAATTAGGAAGCCATTTGAACATTGAATTTCAACAATAAAATCTGGATCTGATTGTAAATGTGATGAGAGAGTCCATAAATACGTGTTGATGGAGTAGTTGTGAAGGAAATGTGAAAAAAAAGAGACACAGTGGGACTCCATGATGCTGGAATCCTTGAAATGCAGTGAGTCTCTGCAAGAAGGCACACACTCTTACTCTTACACTCTTACTCTTTGGTGATATCAGCATGCTCTTCACTAACTTTGTTTAGAAATAACAATTATGCTGGGTGACATACCAGAGATATGTGTTGCTCCGCCATACTTTGGAGGAGCCTTGGCTTTCATAATTTTAGCAGTAAAGGGGAGCTGGACATGAGCCACATCCAGGATCATGCATAAACAAAATACACTCGCAATACAAATGGAATTGGGTCCTGGGTATTGTAATAATATTATATTGAGCACACCCTGGTGACTCCCTAATGCACACATGAGGAGTTGCCTATTTTCTGTCTTTCTCTGCTTAACCTTCAAAAATCTCTAACATCAGATGCATACCAATTTTGATTAAAAACGGCCTCTCCACTCCAGTGTTCCTGCTTCCATCCTGACCTTGCGTTACTGTCTGCATGGCGTTGTTCTCTGTGTGTGCATGGGATTCCTCCAACCTCCCAAAAACATGCAACTACCCTACATTGCCCTAAAATGTGAATGCATGTAAGCATGAATGTGTACTGTGTCAGAGCATGTAAAGCTCATGGAAAAGCAGCTTTAAGCTCACCTTAACACTTATAGACCTGAGTGGATGTAACCAGGCTCTGTGTGGTTTATAAACTGATCTAAAGACAATGCTTCTGTTAAACTCATTCAAACGTAAGGAAGTGGTACTTTAGACTGTGTGCACAGCCAGGTCTGTTTGACATAATTCCTTACAGAAAGGAAAGAACTGGTAGTTGAGACGACTATAGACGTATAGTTGATGAGTTGAAATCGCAAGTTGAGGTGGTGTTTTCGGCGGCTTTTACTGGTTCTAAGTGAAGAATTACAAGTTGCAAGTTTGCCTCAAATGCAGCATTAGACTTAATAAACCCAGACAAGCATAAACCCAGACAGAATACCACCCCAAATCCTCTCTTCTCTGTCTTACTCTGACACCGCTGTGAGGATTTACCCAGCATGCATCCCTATGTTTTACTTTTGAGGAACTGATTTTACGGAGCGTCTAACGCAAATCTCCTAATCACACTCATATGACTGTATGAAAAAAACATTTCGGATCGTGTGTGTGTGTGTGCGTGTGTGTATGTGTATGTGTATGTGTATGTGTATGTATGTGTGTGTGTGTGTGTACATCCACATTGGCATCTGTGACTATGAAGTTGTATGTGACACTGAGGCTCAGTATAGTGTGGAGTCACCAAGTCCAGGTCTTAATTTGTCTCTGATATGTGGCCCCATCCCAGTATCAGAATGCAGCTGTTTGCATCGAGTTCCTAGCAACCATGACAGACTGAGCAGATGAAACAGTGATGTGGATCATCGTCACCATAAACACTGAGAGAGTTGACAGCTGAGCAGTTCCAGGTTAACACTTTGGGTCACACACACAGTTTTTCTGCTCAGCTAATTCCTTACCCTTTTATTTCAGAATAATGTAACTAATGGGATGTTAACGTTTCTGAATAGGAAATAGACGTCAGTATGGAGCTATTTAAATTGTAAGCTTTAATGAAAGCTTATCGTGAAGCATGCAGTAGCTAATATTGCAAAATTCCATAAGCCAACGTGAGTGATAATAAAGACCCAAAGCTTCTGCATGCCAAGAAATCCAGGCAGTGGCCAAAAGCTGTCACGTCTTATAAATCATCTCGGCGTGGCCTCAGTCGGCCTTGCAGCAACCCGCTGACACGTATTAGGTGACAAACACAGTATTGACATGCCTCTGTAGCTGCCCTGCAGAAATCAAAGAGGAAAGTGACAGCCGAGGGCCAGCTACACAAAAAAAACCCTTTTCAGATTTAGGTGAGGCACTGTGGTCTGATATCGCTGGAGGCAGTGGGGTAGTGGGTAGTGTGGTGTAATTATGTGTCGAAGGCGGGGGATGGTCCAGATGGTAGGTACACGGATACAGGCGAGCAGCATCACCACGATAATTTGGTTGTTGGATAGAAGAACAAAGGAAGAGTGACAGGTGGGCCAGGCCAGATATGACAAAGAGACAGATATAACATTAACTAAATACAAAGCTAAGAGGAGGAACAAAGAAATGCTTACAAAGAAATATCCCCTAGCACAGAGGATATTTTATCACTGTAATACTCACACTGGACCTCATTTATCAAATCAGACATGAATGCATTTATTTTAAAAAAAAACATTCACAAGAATTGTGCAGAAGGTAATCAGGGGAAATCAGTCATTTCATATTAATGATGTGCAAGAAAGCAATCCAAAACAAATCCATAAAATAGGACAAATAACACTAGCCATTCAGTTAGGACAAAAGAAATAATAGCCAACAGGCTGCAGTGGCTGAGCTGCATTACTGGAAGATTTAGTGCTCTGTCACCACTTAGTCATTGTTTTGTCACTTTTATGGTGTTTTGTTCAGTGTCACTAAACATTAATCAGTTTAACACATTGGATAAGTGATTGCCATTGTACATTAGTGCAAAGAAGATCAGCATTAAATGAGCCACAACCTTTGTCAGGATATTTTATTAACACACCAAAATTGCATTTCTTTTCTTAATATGGCACAAATGTATTTTTAAAGGCTTTTGTGTAAGAACTAAAAAAAAGTATCAGATCAGTTAGTGTATTCGCTCTTCAAAGCACTGCATGGTTTCCAGGTCTTATTAACAAGTCTGAAAGATTTGACGGATGGATACACACACTGAAAACTGCAGAAATAACCCCTCTTTATTGTTTTTATTTCAAAGGCTGGACATGCTGCTGCATCCTGGCAAAAACAGTACGGAGGATGTTACAATTACAATTCACTCATTTGCAAAATAAAGAACTCGAGTCGTTAAAGGGGTTAGGACACATTGAAACAGTGCATTTCTGCTCCTGCCATATGGTGATTGCTGATAGGTCTGAGTGCTGATAGCGATACGAGTGTCACACATGCGTGCATATTTGTGTATGGAGCAGTCTGTGAGCGGTGGAGTATCGATCAGGTTATTGATATGGAGCGTCTCTAAGGAGTACATACGCGCTCCACCGGCCTTCTGTCTCATGCTCTCCGGCCCACTTCCTCCTCTCCTCCACACTATCAGACTGGATTAGCATCTCAAAGCCCGAGCAGGCTCCCTACAGACAAATCAGCATTACCAAAAGCAGGCTAAAAGTGTGGCCAAGCATGCCATTCACACTGTCGATTCAACACACTCATTTACTTGTGACACTGAGATGGTGTGCACCCAGACACATCAGTTTCGCTCTGTATTCAATGTTCTCTAGTAAGCTCCCGACCCCCACCTCCCCACCTCTTTCCTCAGTACACACTTCAGCTACTGCTTATTTCTGTTCAGTACTCATTACTCAGCCAACTCGGATCACATTTTCCTGAATATCCAGTTTGAGCAGGAAAGATCTTCTGCACAGTCACAATCATACACAAGTGACTCAAGCGGGATTCCTTTTCCCCTCCTCATCATTCAGTATTTTTTGACACCAGAAATTTTCAGTGAAAGGATCATTAAAGCGGGGCAGGGAGGACTAATACCTGGGCCCAGAGTGACAAAGAACTGGCCGGTCTCCTTTCTTTGTTTAAAAGCTCTTTTGTCATGGCTGTCTGCACATGCTTATTTTGTTCACATACTGTTAACTCTTGCCTGTCTGAGATAAACTCACTCATCACTCTCATGTTTGTGGAAAACAACATTCAATGTAAGGCCTCATAAATGTCCAGTTTTAGAGGCTGGGAAGTGTCAGGAGGTTTAACAGTAGAACAGTAGACTATAAACAAAATACTCAAGGCTGCTTTTCAGTTCATAATTTTGTCCCCTTTTTTTATTACAGCTGTAGCTTTTTTCTTTTTCTTCATCTGTTTTTTCTTTACCAAATATTTGGTCAACAGTATCATATACTTAGACTTTACCAATCCACATGAAACTCGGTATGGTTGTAGCCCCACATGTCTGATACGGAATATATCAGACTTATATCAAAAGGTCTGTGTCCCTAGTGCCCGCTGAATTGGGGTAGACTCAAAGCACTTATTGGGCCATAGTTTTAAAACTGTTTTGCCAAAAATTATGCCATTACCCTCGCTCATTATGATTCATTTGAGGAGTAGTGCCACCTAGTGACTAGTGCTCAAAGCATAAAATCTAGCAATTCAGTAGCCAGTATCTTTTGTTATAAAAGCTCAAACTTCACACCCTGCATCACAACCATATTCTTTAGATGCACACCAAATTATATGAAATGTTGTTCATAGGGGAGCTGCAGCCGATGCAATTCCATATCTCCCTTGAGCTACAATTTTGCGATTTGGTTTTGCTTATTTCACTTCATTCTTGATTTCTCTCTCTTTATGTGGCGGTCATATTCCGCACTGTTGTGTTGTATATGGTGTGTGGTATCTACACTAAAGTGCCAGAAAAACTGTTACTGGAGCCTATGCAAAATACATAGCAATCATGACGGTAAAGAAACTCTAGGTGAACGTGAGCAGCATCGGCTGCAAGAATCCTATCATGCGATAGGCGTACAGCACTGCCTCGAGTAACGTCGGAATTCAGTGCTGGGGCCTCGACAAATATCAGCGTGAGGACTCCCCCAGGATCAAGAGGGGGACCTACCAATTATTATCTGCAATACCAGTTTTTCTGTTACTTCAGTGTAGTCTTCTATAGTTTTCTTAGCTTACTTCAACTTGGCACACGGGACCCAAAAGTAGTGCACAAACAAAATGGTCTTTATAAAGATTAGCTCTGCCCTGGGAAATAAAGGACTTCCATAGTTTATCTGTAAAGTATTTGATCTGTGTCTTTACTAACAAATAACTAACATGGTCTTCTGTTGTTGACCCCATCTCACCCCAACGATTACGTCAAGGTGTTCAGCAGGCAGTGTCCCAGTCCAGATGGTGTTTGAGCAGTGAAGCATGATAAACAAGAAAAAGGCTGCTGGAGTTATACTTCTGGCCTGCACTACTCGGTGTACACACAAGTTTTTGGAATCAGTAGACAAGAATATAACTTGGCAGATCAGTTCAAGAACATGTGAATATGTCATGTGCAGACTTTTATTGTAGTACAATAATCACAGTGCACAGGCAGCATCCAAATTCAAAGAAAGATAAGGTTCTGAGGGAAAAATGTCACGATGTCAGATGTCACGTGGGTCTGGTTCTGATCGAGCACTACCGTTTACCTGAGAGGAGTTTCTGAAACTGATCCTGGGTGTATGTGGGCTATGATAGATTGTTTCACTTCTTGCAGCTCGTGTATTGAGAGCTGATGATTAGCAGTCAGCTTTTCTGTAGTAAGCACACATCAGGGTGAGTTGGTTACGGAGCTGCATGCAAATATGGCCACTTATTTGTTAGTGTAGGTGCCTTGCTGCTTTCCACACCACAGTCCAATCAGCACCTTCATGTCAAATTTTACTCTCCTCCTACAGTTCCCTTCACTTTCTCTCTGTCTGTCTCCATTGATCTCTCTCTCCCCTTTCCTACGTCTTTCTAGAGTGAGGGGCTTTGTAGTACCGACAACCTCTGTCCCCTACCCCCCCATTCTCTCTCTCTCTCTCTCTCTCTCTCTCTCTCTCTCTGTTGCTGAGGCAGGCCCATCTGGTATTTAGACTAGTATTTGCCTGTGAATAGCGTAGAGGTGGGGAGAGGAGGGGAGTGGGCGCCAGTGGCCCGCTCTCTCAGCAAGCCCGTCACTCAGAGAGGAGAGAGAGAAAGGAAAACGGAGGGAGAAAAGGATGACTGCCGCTGCTCCCTGCGCTATACAAGGAACTAGCAGCAGTTTATTTGTGCAGGAGAATGGATATGCACATGCAGAGGTAGGAAATGTGCCAAGTTTGAAAACTACTACTTGATGTGATATGTAAAAGAATTTTGATGTGTGTCATGGTCATACGAGCGTTTAAACTTGTTTTACTTACCCTCACACACCGATTTTCTGCGGGTATGCGTGTCTGGGATTGCCGAACATTTCCGAAGGGATCTCAACGGGTATCCATGGATAGTTGACCAACTCTCTCTTTCTGCTAATCCCCTCTCACCCTCCTTCCCTCCCTCTTTTCCTCCCACCCTTTCTCTGTTTGCCTTTCTCTCTTTTCTTGCTCTGTGAGAAATGTTCTTTTACTGCTGCAAGACTTTTGTATAAGCAGTGAGATTTGTGTCAGTATAAAGTGCAGGGTGTGTATTGTTTACATAAGTAAGTTACCACCACATTTCCCCTTGCCAGCGCTGCTCAGTTTGGGATTCATTTTTCACGCCAGCGTGTCACATAGCTTTAGGGATTAAAAAAAAAAAAGAAGATATCTCGGGTAGCTTTACATTATTTTACTTTATCTCACCTCATAGTGTTGGTCAGATCACTACTCAGAATGTGGTTTATTATACACCAGGTACACTCTGGAAGAATGTGAGTCTAAAGAGAGGCCCATGTGAGAGTTTGAGTTATGTGTCTGACAACATTTTCTCATGTTTCTCTTCAGAGATGCTCATTTGTTCTTTCAAACCTGAAGATTTTTGCCATCTTGATCAGAAGAATGCTGTGGGCTAGCCACAAGTTTATCATGATCATTATATATATATAAAAAAAGAAACATTTATTAAACATTATCTCAATCTATCAATCAACAGTTGTATAACTTTGATGAATTCTTCAGTTTGTAACTCAAGCTTTCAGCGATGGGAAGAATGTCTGGGGAACTCCACGTAGATATGGAAGTGTTTGGTTTAAGGAAAGCCAAAATAACCAGAATTACTTTTATGCTTCCCGAATGTTGGGTAAACTACATAAAGACAGCTTTGGCAAGACATTTGCTTGTTAAGTCTAATGACTATAGTTTAGAATCCAAAGTTTAAAAGATTAAAGTTTATGAGGATACGACAATGTTCTTAGAGTTCTGGTCTTTATCCACTGCTGGGAAACGTATCTAAATTATTTTTATTTTTTGCAATCCCGGTATGTTACAGAGGTGCTGATGTGGATAGAGATTAGACTTAAAAACCTAGAAACCTTCTAGACATTTAGTGAAATTCAAAGAAGATTCAAAGAAGGAAAGCAACCAGCAGTGTGCTGATAAGCGATGAGTCACATGCTTTTGGCATTGATGCTGTTTGGGGTTTGTAGGTGGTGAGAAATGTGGGCAGTTGTTGGTAGAGGGACAGGGTCAGTCTCTTGGGTAGAGATTTTACTATCTCTGGGTTGTTTGTGTACAGTGTGAGGCAGATAGCCTTAGTTTATCCTTGCTGCTGTGTACGGAGACTTAAGAAAGGGCTGATATTTTTTTTTCCCCCTCAAGAGTGGTCATACCCTCTAGTCTTATTGCTTGACTGGTCCTGAGGCATGTCAACCCCCATCAGGGCCACTGTCTGAGCACAGAGACCCCCCCAGAAGAAAGTCACTGCATCAAATACCCACCCAGCACTACTCCCAACATCCCCTGTGCACCTTTACTCCACCCCCCAAACACCACCAGCAGGAGACTGGCCTCTAGAGCACAAAAACAAGCACATGCACGTTTAATTAGACCTGCCAGTCTGTTGTAGTTACTGACTGTGGCGTCCCCAAGTTTGCTGTAGCAGAGCCTTATGTGGACACCTGTGGGTACAAAACACAGACCTCCGCTGCCATTAAATGACAAGAAGAAGAGAAGGGTTAATCAGTTGTATGAGCGAGGAGATCCTGTGCCATCAGCCGCATCGCTCTGGGAGGGCGAGTGAGTGAGAAAAGGTTGGCAGGTTTTGTTGCATGGCTTTTTAATGACATGACTGATCACTGGAGCGTGCTTGCTTCACCTCTAACTAATGAGCCAGCATGTGCGGGATTTACGACCCTCAAAAACTCGGACAAAGCTCTGCACATATAGGAAATGCAGGTGGCTTTTTGGAGAATGTGATTTTACACATCTTCCAAGATGTTTCGCATCAGTAAAGCTTCCTGGACCATAAACAAAATGAACATTTCTGAACAGATCTGGGGATGTGGGCACATCCATCACAGTTGTAATTATTTCTGAGTTTCATTCAGGTTCTTAATCAGATTATGGTTCTGATGTCTCTAATGCACCCTTATTGGCCTGCTTTGCAGACTTTACCTTCCCAGCCCCCTCCTGGGCCCAAGCCAATCAAATTATACTTACACACACACTTAAACACACACACCCCTCCTTCTGTCTCGCAGCCTGAGGGTCACACAGACTGCCCTGGCAAATAACACACTTAAAAAATAGCCTACAGTGTATTTACACAAACACATACACCTTGCGAGCTCCACGTTTAGGTAAGTATGATGTAATTGGCACGAATTCTCTTTGTTTAAATTGTTCATTGGGTCTTTTCTAACTTCCATATGTGAAGCCATAAACAGGAAAAAAATAGATGGTTGTGTGTATTAACTCTTACCATCTGTAGAAGTTTTATGAGCCTGAAATTTGTTCTGTGGTACACTGGCATAATTGGATATAGAACACATGGACATGTTATGTGTAGTACGGTGCAAAAGTCTGAGGCACCCTGTTGTTATTGATGATTCTGCATTATTGAGTCAGTACAAAAAGATTTTAAATTTCCAAATGTTACTTTTCCAACAAAAAAATGTGAATGTTACACAAAAATGTTTGTAAGTCAGTAATGAAGGCAACATGTTACATAAGAGAGCACTTTACAGACAAAAAACAGAATGAAGGCTGCTGGGTTTGCATGCAAAAAAAGAAGTAAGTGTGACAGTCAAAGTCTCCAGAAGAGCTGTGGCAGATTCTCCAAGACGCTCAGTAACACTTCTTCACAAGTTCATTTCCTTATAAAACACAAGGGAAATTGTTTAAGAAAATGCACACCAGATATGGACTTCCTTTAGTTTAATACTGTTTGCTGCACTTTATAGTGTTTTCTTTTCTGTAGAAACATCATCATTATTTTTCGAAGGTGTCTGCTTTACAGCGAGTCTTTGCATGTGCCTAAGACTTCTGCAGCGTACTGTACAGTAATCGGCTGGTAAGTTTTACTGAGCGTCTTGGAGAATCTGCCACAGCTCTTCTGGAGACTTTGACCGTCACACTTACTTCTTTTTTGTTTGCATGCAAAACCCAGCAGCCTTCATTGTGTTTTGTCTGAAAAGTGCTGAAAATGTGTTCATTACTGACATACAAACATTTTTATGTAACATTTTATTTTTTGTTGGAAAAGTAACGAATATATAATATACTATATAATATAAATAGGGTTAGGGTTAGTACATATACGTACTATGCAAAAGACACCCTGCTACTGTATCATCATCTTGCTTCTATTAGGAACAGACTTTTTGTACCTCATTATTTCAGTATGTTCAGCATCTGTTCCTTATCTGAGTGATCAAGGGAAATGCAAATATTTGTAGGTGCTGTTTGTTCCTGTCTTGCCCTCTCAGAAAATCTGGACAGGCCCTCATGGCAAACAACACATGTATAAATAAAATACAAGGAGCACGCTTATATCTCAAAGCCTCAGATGAACATACAGAGAGCAGAGCGGTGGAATGTCACGGGGCTTAGAGGTCGTTTAGGGTTCACCGTTTCTGGGTTTTCATACTGGAACAGCTGTGGTTTGTGCTGCACCCCCAGGTCATACTGTGCATCTCTGTATAAGCAATGTGATTGCATTTACACAGACAAAACAGACAAAATGGTTTTGGGATGGTCGTGTGTGTGTGTGTGTGTGGCAATGCTCAGCCTTTCTATTTACATTTCTGATTGACCAGCTTTGATGGTCAACAAGATACAGAACCATCCTAAAATAACAGACATGTGCACATCAGTCAGTACCCAAACTGATTTACAACATGCTCATCAGTCATACAATATTCACCTCCAGCCGACAGATTGGTCATCAGTCAAACATGCCGTGGTGCCAGTTGGAGGCAACGCGATGGAGATCAAATTCTCCAGCAGCTATTTATCATACAGGTGCAGATCTATTGCCACCATGAGTTCTGCATTAGTTGTATTAGCAGTCCTTTAGTCTGGGTGGTCACATGACAGATGGTGCGCCCTTAGCATGTGAAGGAATCAAGATTCATAATTTATTCCTTTTAACATGCTTTAACATTCAAATAACACACTGGCCTATTATAGAATGGTTCTTGTGATCTGGTCTGTCCAGCATAGCAAATGGTGGAAAAAGTTGAGTATAACTTGCAAACGCTGGTAACTATAGGCATTAATCCAAGGTTTTGAAGATGATGTTTTTTCATGCATGGTGTCCTAGAATCTTCAATGGAGGCATATCAGAGGTGCTAAATATAAACTGATTCATACATTATACATAGATAGTGTAGATTGTACTTTCATTTGTTTGAAATAGCAACTGTAGCTTAGAACCGATTTTACTGCCCTCTGGTGGAGTATAGGGTTCTTAAATTGGAGAACGCGCACTGTGTTGTGTGCCGTGTCCACACATACCTAAGACTAGTGAGACATGGACATGGGCCCGAGACAGTCTATTTATAGAGAGATCTCTGAAGTCAGTCCAGTACACGATCAGTTGCATGTTGAAACATTACACGGGGCTTACAAACTCGTACAACCCGCCACTTCCTTCAAGCACGATTAGGCCAAATATGAATACTGTACATTTATTCATTTGGCAGATGCTTGTATCCAAAGTGGTACAGCTTAGCAATATCGAGATTTGAACTCATAACCTTGTGTCTAGTAGTCCAGATCCATAACCACTGAGCCAACGCTGCCATGAATGCTTCAGTGCCTTATGCTATTGATTTACATTTTGATGAAGTCAGGCTGTGATTTCTTTTTTTTTTTTTTTTTGGACTGCCGTTATCAAGAAATCAAGGCACAGGTTCCAATAACTCTTGGAGAAATTACAAGTGCTACGCATATAGTGTCCACTCTTCAGGGAAAAACACATTCTTGGCATGACTTGAACCTGAGATCAGAGATTGGCTGCCATCCGAAAAGCTTTTCCCTGCCTTTCCTCTCTTTTGTCTTTTCCTTTATTTTTTAGGAAATAATAATGGAGATTTCTTTCAAGTGTTAAAATGTCCCCTCGACCTTCTTACACTGCAGGAGTGTCATTTATGCATGCATACAAAAGCATAGAGCTGTTCTCTTATTCCATCTCTCTCTCTCTCTCTCTCTCTCTGTCTGTCTCGCTCTCTTTCTTTTGTGAAGTGCTGAATACTGCTTCTTTCAGAGGTACCTCCTTCAAGCTTTCTAATTCAGCTCTCACCAATCAAACACTCCCACCACATACACACACACATCCACTCGCTATTCACACTTCAAAGGGCCTTAAACCCTCTCAACCATGATGTCATCTTCAGCCTGTCTGTGGCATTAAAGCATCAAAATGGCCTGATCAGAGCCTGTGAATTGCTGCATTGATATAAAGTGTTTAATTTGAGTTGTATGTGTTGGATCAGGGAAGCAGCAAAAAACAGTTTGCCTCTAGGCTGTGACCTCTTTGTGCTCCTATGGAGCCTTTTGGTGGCTTTGTCACTGTGAGCAGTTGGTGATTTTTTTTTTTAACTGCAGGAGTAAATGGAGTTCCTCACAGTTCTCTTTGACATACGTTTTCAGGAAGAGGATGAAATGTGGAAACGATGACATTTCACATTATATGGTGTTGGACTGATTTTTAGAATGAATTATAATCATCTCAGAGCCAGAGAGATTACGGTTAAGGTGTTATGTCTATGTTTATGGTAATGTCTCAGAGTGATAAATCATGGCTATTAAATAGTTTTACATGCTTGTTTAGAAGTTCACAAGGAGCAGCAGGTTATACTCTTAGCTAAAACAAATTCTTTCCATTTAGTTTGAATTGCACAGATCAACTACGCCCCCCTTCACACCCACACAAACACACAGATGCACAAGTACTTTGTGTCAGCCTTTAGCAATCAGTATAGTTACTTTGAACTCACCTCTGGTCTGCCTGATGACTTTAGCATCTCATCCCAAGGACCTCCAAACACTGGTATGTGGCTGTTACTTCACCATAAACCCCCATAACACACACACAAACACAGACAGGTTAATGGGTAGATACACTTCACCCTGGCCTGTGGACACTCAGTCCAGAGGGTTAAGAGAGAAAGCAACACTGCATTGGAATAATATAGAAGAATATCGGAGCATCCCTGTGTCAGCTCAGATGAACCGATTTCTCCTGAAAAGGGAGATTGTGGGGGAAAAAAACAATTCCCAAGACAAGAATGTTTATATAACATCACCTAGCAGCCAGAGCAGCCCTGCACAAGAGAAAGAGGGTTCTGTGGGTACATGCATACAGAGATTAAAAAAGGGTGAAGGACCTGTTTTCCTCCTCCTCCTTAAGGAATCTGTCAGAGCTACGCCATGTCAAAGGGTCAGGGCCGTGAGCAAGTGTTTGATCATTGTGAGTCCTCCCTTAATTCTCCACACAAGCAGAGTGTTGTGCCTGTTTAAAACAGTAGTGATAATGAACAAGGGAGTGTGTAAGAGCCAGGTGCTAGAAAAGTAATTAAGGGAAGCTGTACAAGAGTGGTATTTCTCAGTCCTAAACCCATTAGCTCTCCTGCTGATGTGCTAAAGCTGTACTGTCCAGACCTCCCAGCTCGTCCATAAATACCCCTTTAGTTTACATGAAAATGGTGTGGAGAATCTTTTGCTTTTTCTTCTCCATTTTCTTTTTCCATCTCATTTTCTGTTTCACACACATTCATTCTCAATCGCCTTCAGCTAAATCATTCAGATGGACAGGGCCCCATATTTGTGGTGAGAAGGTATACAAATGTGCCATGTGCAGATATATATATTTATTTATTTATTTTATGACCATTCAAATCAGTTACAACGGTTGTGGAAAGGCTTAAGGTCACAATGCATATCAAGTGGTGTGCTTGGGTTGTATCAAAGTTATGCCTGCACTGGTGGATCAGTGCTGCAGTATTATTTACTATCGTACAATTCTATAATGGCTGATGTTTCTCTGTGTCTGCCAGGCATACGGATGGGCTCTGGAAGGCATGAGGCACTTGGCCTGTGTGAGCATGGAGGATTGTAGCGCGCCTGAGAAGTGCCAGGGCGTGATGGCTTGCCTAGAGAACTACCGCAGCCAGCATGTCCCAATCCCCGATGCACACTTCCAGGAGATGAAGGACCTTGCTGTGGAGTTAAAGAGCGACCAGGGCCTCAAACAATGGAAATTCGCCTGGTCAAAGTGCCAAGAAACCAAACAGATGTTTGAGAAAAAGCTGGAGACAGCACTGCGTGCCCGCAACTCCGGCTCAGGTGCCAGCAACCCCCGTGGGCCCCAGGAGCGGAGCAGCAGCCTTTCGTTCTCCTGCAGGAAAGCCTTCAGCAGCGGCTGGGCACGTAACAAACTCCCGTCCATGCCCTGCAGCCCAGCAAGCACTCCTTTGAATGCCCATGATTCCCTGAGGACTCCAACAGGAAGTCCCTGTCACACAGAGAACCGGATTCCACACAGCACTCCCCTTAACTCACACAGACTCTCCCGTAGCACATCTTCAGACGAGTCTTACCCAGCATACTCATCATCATCATGCTCTGCCAGCCCTGCCCTGTCCTCGCTAGGAGACGCAAGGCGAAAGGTTCTGAGGAAAACCCAGAGTTTCGATGCTGCTGGAAGTGAGGTGGGCACACGGTATGGTACGTGCCAGAGGACGCTAAGTGAGCCGGCACGCAGGGGCCATATGGGCGTGTTCATAAAAGGGCTGGAGGTGAGCAGTACAGAGGGGACCGATCGGCTCTACAACTCAAGGCTGGCACAAGCACACAACTGGGCTTCACAGGATACACACCATACAGGGAGCCCTATTCCAGAGGCACGCGCCAAGGGCAGGTAGGAACATACACACACTCAGGTTAGGGACTGAGCTTGTCCACAGCCAAATGAAGAGAAAGGAACTAAGCACTTGTATCACTGCCGTAAAGGTAGTTTCATTTTCAACATTAGTCGTTCATCTAAATAGATTCATTTCTATTGTTAAATGGTTTAAATACTTTTAAAAGAATACTTGAATACGAATGGGTCT
Source organism: Hassar affinis (assembly GCA_025674545.1). NCBI lineage: Eukaryota > Metazoa > Chordata > Actinopteri > Siluriformes > Doradidae > Hassar > Hassar affinis. Next base: position 4,987,897 of record JAOVYV010000035.1, on the reverse strand, counting down.
ATCACTGCTCCTGACCATTATCCTCATTGCAGAAATAATAAGAACCTATAGTAGGAAGTAGCAAAGCTTACCCTTTTCAATTCTGACCAAACAACACACACACAAAGACATTTGTGCCAGAAAATATTCAGACCCAAACAAACCAAATTTTGTTGAACCTTATACAGTAAAGGCATATTTGAAAAATATTCACATACCAGCCATATCTGATGGAAAGTACATTTTGCTGCTAGACCTGTAAAATTCCTCTAAGTCTAAATATTTATACCACCTCCCATACTGTACTGTGGTCTTGCTAGTCTTAGCCTCTTGCCCAGGGACCCCCAGCGTGCACACACATTAATATCACGGCCCTGTTTCAGGCTGTAGTCATGTGTGTAAGTGCTTTACTCTCGTGTAAGGAACTCTGTGTGTAGCTGTGTGAAACTCGCTTCTCGGACTCATAAACCTCCTCTATTAGTCAGAGATGTCTTTTCCACATTGGGGCCCCCTGCTTCTCCATTAATCCTCATGAGACAAAAAAGCCCCAAGCCCCTGATGACTCTCCCAGATGAGAGCTGCGCAGGGGGACTTTGAAGCAGATTTACTGCATGCACTTCACACACCACAGCCATTTATTAACGCAGAGGAGAAGGAATGAGGTTCTCTGTGTGTGTGTGGCTAGCAGAGGGAATATTCAACTATTTAAAATTATATTAAAATCACATTGAATTGTTTTGTATTTTGGTGATACAAGTGCTGATTTGTGGGTTTTCACGTCATGCTTACATCTGGGCACAGTGTAACTTCAAAATAAAGCCTTAATGAAAACTTTCTCACGGTTTCATGTTGACACGTTTTGTTAAATTCTTCGAATCTCCACCCCTCTCACTTTCTCCTGCCCTCTTTCTCTCAGTAAACTGCGGCACATTGTGGATGAAATGGTGACAACAGAGCGTGAATATGTGCGCTCCTTGCGTTATATCATCGATCACTACTTCCCCGAGATGGAGCGTCCTGACCTGCCCCAGGACCTGCGGGGAAAGCGTAGCGTCATCTTTGGTAACCTGGAGAAGCTGGTGGACTTCCACAGTCAGTACTTCCTTAAAGAGCTGGAGAGCTGCTGTAACCATCCACTCCGTGTCAGCCACTGCTTCCTGCGCCATGTAAGAACATCCGCAGATAGCAACACTTTGGTTTCCTGCTGTCTGCTTCATTGTGTCTGTCTGGATAGGAAAGATGAATATTACTCTAGATCAGTCGTCGTTCATGTTTACTCTGAAACAGACTTCCCAGAACTATGAGAAGCCAAATCTTTTAGTAAATTAGCCTGTTAAAAATGAGTTTTCCTCATCACTAAATGAACAAACTACCCATACAAACAGCATCAGCTCTGCATGTATAAAAAGAACTTGTTCCAGTCTGGTCAATATTTCCTGACTAACAAAATTCAGTGAGTAATTATGCGTGTAGAAATGCTGGCTTGCTGAACTACACCACTGATTCTGTTTCTTTATTCTCCTTTCGGTTTAAATTTGCAGCAAGACCAGTTTGGATTGTACGCGCTGTACAGCAAGAATAAGCCCAAGTCAGATTCACTGCTAGCCAGCCATGGAAACAGCTTCTTCAGGGTGAGTGACTACACAATAATCAACGTCCCACAGTAAATGAGCATGATGGAGTCTGTTGATTTTCGAATCATTTCACTGAGAAACAAATTTTAAAAATGTGTTTACTGAAAACTCACAGTGGTGCATGTCTAATGGCAGTTGAAGGGGCAGTCAGTATGCATTTATACTAAACACTTTTTTTAAAGTTAACTGTGTTTGAATTCTCTGTAATGTATCAGTTCAGAGAAACGACCTATATTTAGTGTAGTTATGAAGGCTCGGGAGTGGTGCGACTGATTTGCTCCAGATGATCGCAAACACGCAGATCCAACTGTGCTTTCTGAGTGGGAGCGATGATCTACTCTTTCCTCTGTCTATCACGGCAACACTAGCCAAATGCAGGAGACTGTGAACTTGTGTATGTGGAAGAGAGCAGATAGTGCTTTTCTCAGCTTTGGCACTACATGAGCAGAGGTTTGAAAAAAGCAGTTAGCTGGCTTCACGTGTCTCTGAGAAAGCACATGCTAGACTTCAGCCTCCCTTGTTGGTAGTTGTTGTATGATGGGAAGAACTGGCTGATGGGTAGGAATTAAAAGGTGACCAAATTAGGACCAAATGGTAACGCTGTAGTTTGAGTTTCTTCCTTTCACCTAATCGCTCATGGATGTACTATAAAGTTTTGAAAAAAATACATAAGAACAACTTTGGAGATGGAAGATTAAAAAAGGCAGTGTATTCTTTTAAAAGAATCCACAACAGCCCAGTATGCTAAGATAATGCAACGTGATGATGTCCTTTTTATTTGTGTATGGAGCATTTGAAGCATCCAGTTTTTTGCCCCTTCGTGTCCTTGTTTCACCCTCACCATCTGTTTCTTTTTCCAGCATAAACAACTAGAGCTGGAGGATAAGATGGACTTGGCCTCATACCTGCTGAAGCCCATCCAGCGAATGAGTAAATATGCTCTGCTGCTCAAGGATCTGATTAAGGAGGTGAGCGAGGCTCAGGAGCAGGAGCTCTCCTATCTGCGTGCCGCTGCTGAGATGGTCAAGTTCCAGCTGCGCCATGGCAACGACCTGCTGGCTATGGATGCCATCCGCGACTGTGATGTGAGTCATACGTACATGTCACGCACATCCAAGTCACTACTCCCAAAATACTGTGCCTGTACATTATACATGTTGCCATAATGACAATTATTATCAGCTTTACAAAGTAAACACGTTATCCTGAGGTTTAGGAGTATCTGCTTTTCTGTGTCTCAGGTGAACCTGAAGGAGCAGGGCCAGCTAGTCCGGCAGGATGAGTTTACCATCTGGTACGGGAGGAAAAAGTGCCAGAGACACGTGTTCCTGTTTGAGGACCTGGTGCTGTTCAGCAAACCCAAACGCATCGAGGGAGGCCTGGACGTCTACATATACAAGCACTCCTTTAAGGTAAATCATATATGTACACCTCAAAGTGGCCAAAGAAGCTGCTAAAATAGTATATGAAAATCTTTATGCCTTTACCTTCATTGAAAGATGCAAGAATCCACAAATATTCTATTTGGATATGACCTCT
>JAOVYV010000035.1:4923016-4939359 GCA_025674545.1 Hassar affinis | reverse complement strand
GGAGGCCCTACACCATACTAATAAATTATTGTGGTCTAAAATGACAGGTGTTTGTTTCATTGTCTAACCCCTGTACAATAAATAAAGAAAAGGCGTAGCCATTGTGTTTTCACACAATTACTTTATTAATGAATTGTATTTTGTACTGCTATGGACAGAGCAAGCTTTGGTAGTAGTGATGCATCGTATGAATTATTATTATTTATTTATTTATTTATTTTTAGTATCTTGATGAGGCTCTGTTACTTTATCATAATTTGAATCTGAAACATGAAGGGTTGTATTAACCCACACTAATCCATCATCTCCATGTAGTTGGGTAGAATCTCAAATGTCTTTATACTGTATTTGCTGTGTTTCCTACATATATGGTGCTCTTGAATTTCTGTAAAGCAGTGTATAGGAAGAATAGTAATGATGATGTAAATGTGTATTCGCATTTTACAAATTTATTTGACATAAAAGAACAACATTTGAGCTTTATAAATCTGATTACCGTTTTTTCTTTTTGGTCAACAGCTAATGATAAACCCGGATTACAGAGCAGCAGAGAAACGTTAGAGGCGAGAAAATTCAAGGGTGTGCATTCCATTAGTTAATTCATGAAATCTGTTGATTATCGTTCCAGTGATTGTCCATAATTATTTTAATAACCAAAGTGGATATCTAGGGAGGGGTCAGTTATAGAAGCAGTCATCATTAAGATGCTTAATTTCTTAAGCTTCACCCAAAACCACTCCCTACCTGCCGAACCCTGAATTGTGACTTCATGCAGTCAGTTGTGTTTAGTGATGGAAATGTTCAGATGCTGTGTGATAAAGCTAGAGGACTAGAGGTCACATGACCAGGAGACAGATAGATGTATATTGTCTGTAGAGGTGTTTAAATTGCGTTCATTTGCCAGTCAAAAAGCTCTGTGGATCACGACCTGTCAGGCTGAGAAAGTGTGTGCTCATCTTTAACCGGAATGAATAGCAGTTCCTAAAGCATGAATATTGGTAGTGAACCCTTAAAAGCAGTGATGTGTTTAGATTGAAGTCGGGTACATTGCATATTTGTTCTTGCATCTGTGTGTTTTGTGTTTTTTTTTTTTTTTTTTTTTTTTTTTTTTGTGTTTTTTTTTTTTTTTTTTTTACCAGCTTTATCATCACTTTGTACTTGCCCTTAAGTGCCAACTGTATTGCATATGGTTCATAAGATAAAGGATTAACCCTTAAATAAATGCTTTCTTTCTCTTTGCTGCTGTTTTGCTGTACTGGGCTGCAGTTCCAGCAGGCCGTATCAGCAGAACTTAAAGCTCTGGGAAGAAGCTCCTACACGCTGTGTGTGGACGGACCCCTTCTCATCCGACAGGCTCTTCACCCTGAGGCTTCCAAAAAGGTTCGAGACAGATATTCAGGACATTCATTTCTAATGTGTGATGGAAATTAACAGAATAAATTTACCCATATAGAGAGAGAGGGGGGAAAGTTTGCATTGGAAAGAAAATTGTCACTTATTTTATAGTTTATTTACAAGTTAAGAATTTCAAGATGTATTCTACAAGACAGCAATGTTATACATGAAGCAAATCAACAGACAAATGGTTTAAAAACACCTGATCTACAGACAACAAATGCAGTACGTGACATTCTTAATTCTGTCCTCAGGGAATGTGAACTTTGGAATTAACCTGTATGGAAATGCTTCTATAATAAAAATTATCTATCCCTTTATTTATTTTATTTATTTTTTTAATCCAGCACACAAGTGAAATCATATTCTGAATTCATGTAATACCATTTTAAAAATAAATCTTGTCATTATATTGTATAATGTTCTTAATATGTCCTGACTTCACCAATCCACATGGCACTTGGTATGGCTTTGGCCCCGAATTGGCGAGGCTCAAATCACTTTTTGGGCAATAGCTTGAAAACCGTTTTGCCAAAAACTATAAACCTTTTATGGCACATTGCCTTCTAGGAGGCGCATTATCCTCGCTCATTAGGATTCATTTGTGGGATTCATTTGGATCGCTGCTACATTCTTTAGATGCATGCCAAATTTTGTGAAATTTCATCCATAGGGGGCGCTGTAGCTGACAATGTCTTATCTCAAGAACTACTTAAGAACAATTTAGAAATTTGCTATGCTTATTTCACTCCATTGCGCTTTCTTTCACTTTATTCAGCAGTCCTATTGCACACCACCTGTTGTACGCATTACATTCGGTTGTTATGTAATCTATCCTGTCTTTGTGTTTTTCCTGTTAGAATTTGGTCCTGCCAGAGTGTTTTTACTCATTTGTGGATTTAAAAAGAGAGTTTCACAAATGCTGTCCCAACGCCGGTCCAGTGAAGGACCTCACCCTTCCCTCAATGCTCGAATGTATCTTTTACTAGAAGTTTGCTTATTATTGCTTATTGTTCTCTAAAGATTATGGTTCCTGACCTCCAGGCTGTGTGATCTGTAGTGTTTGTCCCTTAACCCATGGCCTCAGATTTGTGTCTTCCAGCAGTAAGCGAGCAGCAGGTTGGAGTGAGGGAAGTGAAGAGCATGATGATGATCATCCAGCATGTCCTGGCTGAGCCGTACAGTCAGTCCACTTATCCTTATACACTCTACGGCTAATCCGCGGAAGAGTTTTCGTTTGTTTACAGTAGTCATGGCGAACATCCTTGTCATACTGTTTGCGTCAATCTTCAGTTTCAGATCATATTTCTTTGGAAGTATGCAATTTTAGAAGACACCACAGGAAGGAGTTGTCTTGTATTTAACCGAGTTAAAATAGTGTTCTCAATTTGCCTTTGCTTAACATCTGCTCTCAGAGGTCATCTCTGTCCTGGTTTGTGAATAAGAATGCTGCAGATGCTAGCAATCAAGTCGCTTATGCTTATCCCCTTCATGCATACACGGTGGAATAAATGCATAATAACAAAAAATATATATGCATTGCATTAGATCATGTTTTCAGTAACCTTTAGGCTCCTTCTGATACTTTTTTGAAAGGTTATTGTCTTCAAGCAGGGCTGGTATAGTTCTAGTTCCAGTCTGTTTGGTATAGGTTATTTCTAAAGGACCCATAGTGAGTTACATGGACTTCTATTTAGCTCAGTAGGGACCCCACATTTTGTTTCTTAATCAACTCTTCCTATTTATTTCCAGGTCACAGATTTTCCTTGTTCGAATCCGTGAAGTACAAGTTTGAATCTGGAGCTTGGTGAGTAGGTTGCTACAGTAGCATTTCCCCATCCTGGCCCTGGAGGGTTAACTCACAACAGGCTTGTTTATGAGCTGATGAGTAGCATTGGAGATACGACCTGCTACAGAAGAGAAAACACACTCCAGTGCCAGGACCGGGTTGAAGCATCATACTTATAACAGTGATGTTTCTGAAACAGTCTGAAGCTGGACCGAAAACAGTCTTCTCCTTGTCTGTGCTACAGCAGTAAGACAGAACCCGTGGACAGTGAGACGGTGATCAGAGCCAGGGGGTTGCCATGGCAATCTTCAGATCAGGACATCGCTCGCTTCTTCAAGGGCCTCAACATTGCCAAGTAAGAGCATGTTTTAAAGTGTAGGGTTTATAGAGTTAGGCCCTGTTAGGCCATGTGGGATGTTGATTTGCAAGCTCTTTGAGTCTCAGAGCGAGTTACAGTGCCCATGTGACTAACTGTGGGGTGTGTTTGTGTGTCAGAGGTGGTGTGGCACTGTGCTTGAATGCGCAGGGTCGCAGGAATGGCGAGGCTCTGGTACGCTTTATAAACTCCGAACACAGAGACATGGCTCTGGAACGACATAAACACCACATGGGCAGCAGATACATTGAGGTGAGAAGCTTTCTTTCTCCAGTCTCGCACTTTGATTAATCCAGGGGTGTCCAATCTTATCCACAATGGGCGTAGGTGTGGTTGCAGGTTTTCCTTCCAGTCAAGCAGGAGCCACACCTCATTCCATCTGTGTGGCTTCTGCTTGGTTGGAAAGAAAAACTGCACCCACACCGGCTGTTCTTGAATATGATTGGACACCTCTGGAATAATCACTACTCAGGGATGTTCTTCGGATCATTTTTTCATTGGTTTGCGTAGAGTGAAATGCTGTACAACAAAACTGCACTACACTGTTTAGTATGAGGTCTTGAATATAAGATTAATAGTATATATCTTGTTTCAACTACAATATTTTATGTTTGCACTGTGGAATCCAATGATCTTTGGTAGTGTTTGGTGTAATGTATGCTTATCTCATTACATATTGTTGAGTTTCAAATTAGTAATTGATTTTAACAGAAACTTGAACACTTTTTATAAGTTGGAAATCACCATTATGGGATAAAATGAACGTTCCATAAGTCTTCAGGTCCCAGCATTAGTAGTAGCATTATTTAGAGTGCTTGCTTTAAGTACATTATTCAGGCAGTAGTTGGTAGCATTAGACCGATTACCAAAGCCGTTTCATAATATTTTCAAGTAGTGAGATGGACGTAGTGTAACTTTTTATAAAGGTAGTCGGAGTATTGACCAAGCGTTAGAGTTGCATGCTTTTTCTTTTCATTTCCTTTGAGGAGACAGTGTTTAATAGATCATGCTTATTTTGAAGGTGCATGCTTCTAGAAATGTCTCTGTTCTTAGTCACTGTACCAATAAATATTTAAGATCTTTAAGATCATGTTGAGATGTTTCGCTCTAAAGATGCTGCTAAAGTAAAGGGAAAAAAAAGTCAATGCTGAGATGGAACAGCACATGACCAGTATCTAAAGTGACCTTAAATAAGATGTGATGCAAAAATATTTATTTAGGATTGTTCTGTTGCATTTTGCAATAATTAAAAAACTTCAAGACAGCCTTTAATGGGCTGATGGGTAGACCTCTGTGTTTAGAGTACGTGTTATTCATTATTATATTCCCACCTGACTCTCTACACACGCTCGCTCCCAGGTTGATTTTTTTTTTTCTTTCTTTTGCAGGTGTATAAAGCAACTGGAGAGGAGTTCCTGAAAATTGCTGGAGGTGAGTTGCTTTTATGAGCGAGTGGCTGGTAATGTGTTTTGGAAGTCTTCAATTACGGATGAGACGCGCGCGCACACACACACCAAGTCACTAAACGCACTAACAGTTGTAGAGTGCACTTCCCACTGATGCAGACTCACTCTCCTGTTTGGGTCAAATAAAAGACTCTTTTGTGAGCCATGTGCTCGTGCTGACTCACGCCGAGCTGATTCAGAAGGAAACTTTACTCTCGTGTCCCCATCGCCTCCCACCCGTGCTTTAAAGTGTGTGGCTTCCCCTGAGACGGAGCACGACCAGCGGCCACTGAAAAGCCCGACTGCCCTCTCACACGCAGGGTGTAAAGAGCCAGCCACAGGCCGAGATATTGCCCCGTGTACGTGTTCTGCGAGAGAGGTGAAAGTAGATCCCTAGCAAATGCACAGGCACACTGTGTAGGAGTGTGCATTACCTGTAGTTTTATTTTGGCTGCAGATCTTGGATTAAAAAAAGGGAACAAGACAGTAAATATTCTCCAATGTTACATGTTTAACCTTTTCACTTCAACCTCTAATGCCTCCTCTAGTCAGGTTTTGGATCCTTCAAGTAATGTGATTTGTAATATGGTTCAGGTTGCTTGGTCAGTCTTTGCACATTACTCATGATACCATATTGTGCATGTCATAGTCAAAAGCTAAAAGTGTGTACTCGGTCGTCTTCAAATCAGAGCTATGGACAAAAAGTCATGGCAAAATGCATTTAAAAAACTATTATCATATTAATTTCACAATTTCTGTGTTTGGATTGATGTTTTGTTGCAAAACATCCAGATTTTTGTTGTCTATATATAGTAGTATAATGCATCTTCAAGCAGTGAATTTTTTCCCTTTTTTTTTCCCCCGTCCGCTCAGGAACATCTAACGAGGTGGCACAGTTCCTGTCTAAGGAGAATCAGGTGATCATCCGCATGCGGGGCCTGCCCTTTACCTCCACACATCAGGATGTGCTGGGCTTCCTGGGCCCCGAGAGCCCTGTGACGGATGGCACAGAGGGGCTGCTCTTTGTTAAATATCCCGACGGAAGGCCCACCGGCGATGCCTTTGTGCTTTTTGCCTGTGAAGAGTATGCTCAGAACTCTCTGAAAAAGCATAAACAGATTCTGGGGAAGAGGTACATCGAGTTGTTCCGCAGCACAGCGGCCGAGGTCCAGCAGGTCAGTGTAACTCTGACTAGAGCTCCGTTTCTGTTTAAAGCAGATTCTTGACAAGCAAACAGGTTCTTATGTGTTTGGTGTGTTACAGGTGCTGAACCGCTACATGTCCGCTCCACTGATATCCACACTTCCTCCTCCTCCTATGGTTCCTCTTCCTGTGCTGGCTGCTCCTTCATTCATCACCACAGGCAGCAACAGAGACTGTGTGCGGCTGCGTGGTTTGCCATACACCGCTGCCATCGAGGACATCCTGGAGTTTATGGGCGAGCACACCATGGACATTAAACCCCATGGTGTTCATATGGTGCTCAATCAGCAGGTGAGGGAAACAAAGTTATTGGTGATTAAGTATTCATTTGCATCAAGTAAAGCACCGGTAAAAAAATAAAAATAAAAAATGATTGCACATTGTATGATATGAATGAATACTCTTGATTGTCGTGATGTAACTGGTGCTTTTTACAGTGCTTTGCTCAATATACAGATACTGTACATGCAAGTTGGTGTACACTGAGGACACAATTAAGAGAGATGGTTTCCAGAAGCTTTTCCCTTTCAGAATGTTTTCTTGTCACTTGTAAAACCTTTAGATATTGAAAGCAACATTCTTTTTCATTTGATGTGCCCGTTGCCACACTGCCACATTTGATTCATAAAGGTTTCCTACAATGGCTAGGAGTCATCAGTGAACAGATGATAACTTTCGTGATAAATATTATGATCTAGATAAATAGATTTAATGAATATCCTGATTATACAATGGCACAGATATTATGGCCACATTCAGTCTTTTTAGGTAGGAGTCTATCAGCACATCTTGACTTGGCAATCTTTGCCCACTCTTCCATGTAAAACTGTTCCTAATCTGTCAGATTGTATCACAGAGCATTTCCTGTGCACAGCCCTCTTCAGTTCACCGTACAGATTTTCAGTTGGATTCAGGGCTGGGCTCTGCCTGGGCCATTCCTGAATTTTGATCTTCTGATGAAGCCGTTTTTTTTGTTGATGTGGGGAGGTATGCTTTGGGTCGTTGTCATTTAGATTTAGATTTATGGCATTTGGCAGACACCCTTATCCAGAGTGACGTACATTTATCTCATTTATACAACTGAGCAGGTGAGGGTTAGGGTCCTTGCTCAGGGGCCCAACAGGGGCAGCTTGGTGGTGCTGGGGCTTGAACCCTTGACCTTCTATTCAGTAACCCAACACCTTAACCACTGAGCCACCCCTGGCCTTGTCATGCTGTTGTCAGTTGTCATGCTGTAAGGTGAAACATCATCTTCTTCAGCATGTGAAATTGGCAGAATTGGTGCCAAAATTTGGATTTGGATTTTCCTCCGCCTTGACTAAAGCTCCAGTTCCAGCTGAAGAAAAACAGCCCGAAACATAATACTGCCACCACCATGCTTCACTATGGCTATGCTGTTCTTGGTGTTTGGTGATGCACTGTGCTGTTTTTGTGCCAAACATTACTTTTGTGATATGGGCAACAAGTTCAACCTTGGTCTCATCAGGCCATAAGCATTTTCCCCACATACTTTTAGCAGACGTGATATAGGACTATCCGGTGTCACCTTAATGAAGATGGGTTCCTTTTAGAGTGTGGTTCCTCTCAAGGTTTCTTCCTTTCATCTCGGGGAGTTTTTCTTTGCCCCTGTCTAACTTTGACAAAAATGTATATAAATTTAAAATGTAAATCTCAATCATTTTGTATATAAACCATACATTTTTCCCCTCCAGTCCCTTGGAGATTTGGTTCCTAGACTCCGTGTTACATGGTTTTAAACTGGTGGATTTGTTAATTCACTTCTAACTCCTGATGGTGAAGAAAAACTATTGTTGTTTAATTTTATTCCCCTGGTAGCAGGTGATAAAAGAAAGAGTAAAGGTTCTCGCAGGTAAACGCTCCTAACCTGTCGTCTTTCTGTTCATCTTTAAGGGTCGTCCTTCCGGTGACGCTTTCATTCAGATGAAATCAGCCGATCGTGCCTTTATGGTAGCACAGAAATGCCATAAGAAGATGATGAAGGATCGTTATGTGGAGGTGTTCCAGTGCTCCACTGAAGAGATGAGCTTTGTGCTGATGGGAGGGACACTAAACCGCAGTGGCCTGTCTCCTCCGCCGTGCAAACTGCCCTGTATGTACACTCTTCATGTTTACTTCTCATTTACATGTAATCAATTAACCCTAATTTGTTGTTGGTAAAAAAACACCGGTCAAGGCAGATTTGTTTGGGATTGGATTGAATAACACAAATTAGTAAAGGCAGGTTGAGTTGTAAAAATGTTGTTAATTTGGTTTGAGAAAACATACTAGCATTACCAGATTGTTCAAATGCATGTGGCACGCTAGATGTGATCTGTTGGTTTATAACTGCTTCCTGGGTTCTGGAGAAGTCTGATGCATCTAGATTTTAATCGGGTTATTCAGCACAAGATTGCTGATACCAGATTATCATAACAGTAATTCAAAACTCTTAAACTGTGCATATAAATAATTAGTAGTTACTTCGAACCGATCATGCAGTGTAACTGTGTAGTTTTATCCACATTACTGTTAAATTACCACTACTGAAAATGTAATCACTACTACTAAACATACTGTATACACGCAATCAGTACAAACATTTTGGTCCTCCTTTGCAGGGTGGTGGTGGTGGTGGTTGGGCTTAAAGAAAAAAAGGTTTTATGCTTTGGCATTGTGCCCAGCTTCAGTTTGTGAGTTATTGGTTATCTGCTAAATGCGATAAATGTAAATATTATTGGTTGTCACGTATTCTGTTGTGTTGCAAAGCCTCAACAGAAACCTGTGGGGTGTGAGAAAGGAATGTCCTGTATGACTTTTAGGGCAGTTAATAGCAGCACTCTGTCCCAGGGTGAGCTCTGTCTGAACAACGCATGTAGCCTGTTCAGCAACTCTGTGTTGATTTGTCCTTAATGCCTATCAGCACAGACTTTACAGATTAGATTTCAGTTTATCTTGTAGGGAGCAATGTGAGCACCTATGGCCCTGCTGAAAGTTGCACAATTTTATAAAGTCTGAAACACTAAAGCTCGCTGCTTTGCACAGACACTCGATCCCTAACCAACGTCAGGTAGACAGAGCAGGTCTGTAAGTGCACAAGCTGCATGACAGGAAGGTGTGCTGGTGGTTCGTGAGGTTGGAATAGAGAAATGTACTGTACATGACCTTCATGTGTGTGTGTGTGTGTTTGTGCACATGCGAGTGTGTGTGTGTGTGTACACACACCCCATAGGTGGTGAGCAGGCCCTTCCTGCAGGCTGCTGTTTGCATATAAATATGTGTGGTGAATATTCTTTCTTGCCTTACTGAAGGACACACTTTGCTCTAAACTGAAAACTGAAGCCCAGGTGCCAAGCTGCTCGTTTTCTCCTTATGGATTGGGTTGTGGTGTCATGCTTCATTTACTTGCAGCCTTCTGCATTGCACTGATGAGCTCGGTGATGGTTTTAATAGTGTTCTTAAAGGCTCTGTTTTCTCCCCTGTCTCCTCAGGCCTCTCACCACCGACTTATGCTGCATTTCCAGCTCCAGCTGCTATGCTTTCCACCGAAGCAGCCCTGTATCAGCCCCCTCTGCTGGCTGCTCCAAGAACTCCACAGCCACCCACACACAGCCCTACCCCAACCCTTGCTTACTATTCCCCACAGCCACAGCTGTATATGAACATGAACATGAATTACACCGCCTATTACCCCAGGTATTCAATCGTAACCTCTATCTGTTCTCATTCTTTCCACACATAGATCTGAATGATAGAGTCTAAAATTCCTTCATATATGTATAAATCTTTTATATTGATATCGATCAGTCTATATTTTCAATCTGTTTATTCCAATACAGTCTGTTTTTATAAATCTGTATCTTCTTACTGTCTTGTATTCTTTCGCTCTCAGTCCTCCAGTGTCCCCATCCACAATGAGTTATTTTGCAGCTCCTCCAGGTTCAGTAGCAGCTCAGCCTACCACTGCTATTCTGCCTCAGCATGGTGCTCTGGTGCGCATGCAGGGCTTGCCTTATAACACCGGGGTTAAAGACATCCTCAGCTTCTTCCAGGGTTACCAGGTAAGAGGCTTTTAGCTTAGTCCAAAGAGCAGGTGTGCAAAGAGGTCTGGATTTTAAAGCTCATGCCCTTATAGAGGTGTTAGTCATAGTCAGCTTGTTTCTGTTTGTCCTCCGACTAGTGGCTTTATTTTTAATATCTAAACTGTAATATACTGTATATAAGCAAACATGTTAATTCTTGAGTTTCCAGTTTATTACATACACCTACCTTGTAACACTAAAAGACAACGGCTCCTCAGTCTGAGGATAGGTGTGTGTGTCTGTCTGTGTGTCTGTCTGTGTGTCTGTCTGTGTGTCTGTCTGTGTGTCTGTCTGTGTGTCTGTCTGTGTGTCTGTGGCATGAATCAGATTTCTACACTCCTCAAAAAGCATTCAGTGGTGGTCCTGTGATATCCCTTTCCCCTTATAGATGTAGTAGAGGGGGTCTGATAGCAATGCATGGGCTACATTCAGTACTGTATGCCTTCATATTAGTCTACATGGACCTAATAATCCAAGGAGTACAGCTACAAAGCAGGTGTATGTAGTAAACTGGAACATGAGTGTATAGTGCAGTGTACATATCATTCCACTCTTCTCATGATTAAGCTCACTGGACAAAAAACAATTATCTGCGTGCGTCATTTAGTCCCTAATACTTGATTTAAGGGTGTACTCTAACTAGGTGATCTGTCCCATACTAGAACCTGCTTAAAGAGGCAGGCTTGGGCATGGTTCACTTGAACTCACTAATCATGCCTGAGTCTGGAACTCCAACATTATGTCAGTGACTTGTGACTGTCCCAATTAATATGAGCATTTGGGTTAAAAATGGTTCTGGATAACAAGAAGGCGTGTGGAGCAGTCTGGGTCTTCCCTGTGTCTGTGTGGGTTTACTCCAGGTACTCCAGGTTTCCTCCTACAGTCCAAAGACATGCAGGTTAGGTTAATTGGAGACACAAAATTGCCTGTGACTGTGTTTGACATTGAACTTGTACTGAGGAAACGTGTATCAATGTAACCTTGTTCCTGACATGAATAGCTGTTGTTGCTGATATGAAGATAAATAATAAAATAAATGTTCTGGTTCTCATATTATTGATGAAAGTGATTGGAGTCAGTCAGTACAGCTGCAAATTCCTCACTCAGGGTCAGCTGGCTCTGTAAAAAATCTCCGATGTGCGGCACAATTAACCGAAAATCGCTGCATTGCATAATGGATAAATCTCTAATGCAAAGAAAAGGAGGGGGAAAATATTCTGAGACAACATTAGGAAGAAACCTGGAGAGGAACCAGACTCATCAGGGAACCTGTGCTCCTCTGGGTGATCCCGGATAGTTAGATAATTAATCATTACTCTGTTACTGTGCTATATTGTAATGTCAGATTGTGTGATCCTGGGATGAGCACAGGACGATCTTTATGATTATAACAGCAGTTCTTGGATACAAGTCTACTCTAGCGAGCTCTTTTCTGGGTCAGTTGAATTGTCCAAATATTTCATTGTGGAACGGGTGAAATTGGCGTTCTGTTTGGACATGAAGCACAAGAGACAACCTTTTTCCAAAGACTGGGTAACAAACTGATGATCTGCTTTTACGCATTTTAAGTTACATTGATCAACCTGTGTTTTTTGTCCAGGGAGCTTAATTATTTTCTATATGTGCCTTTAATTAAACTTTATTTGTAACTGTGATGTACAAATACATCAAGGTGAGAATATGTTTGCATTGTATGCATAAATCCTCTACATATGGCCATCGTATTAATAATTCTACGTTGCCATGTCCGTTTTTTTGCTTCTTCTCCTTATTGGCTGACATCCAAGTAGGCGGAGGCTTCAACTGATGGTATGAACTTCAGCCCTAAGGAGTGGGGTTGGACAGGGTGTTGATTGAGAGGGGGAAATAACTGGCTGGTGCTTTTATTTTGGGATTGTGGTGTGTTGTGTGTGTTTCCATCCTGGTTAATGTAATGGTGTAGTTAATGGAACTGATGTGCCACATTAGTTTCATTCCCCAGACCTCAGGTGAGGGTGCGTGTAGAGCTGAGCACACTGTGGAACAAAGCGCTCTATGCTTGGGTCTCAGCTATCCGAGAGTCAGAGATCACGACTGAGGGATTGAGGGAAATGAAACTCTGCTCACTCACCCTCCAAGTGTGTGCTTTTAGCTGCTCAGATGGAGCTCACACTTTTTGTCTGTGTCTGTGTGTGTGTGTGCGTGTGTGTATGTGTCTTTGGGAAGAATGTTTCCTTTGGGTGGGATTTTTGTCCTTTTACTTTTCTCTCCATACTTTGTATGTGTGGTGCAGTTGGAAGTGGAAGGTACAAGAGTTTGTGTTTTGGGTGTGCATGTTTTTCTAGATTTAGTTTCGCTGTGCTTTGACTAGAGATTCTCTTATTTTCAGGATTTATTTCAGGAAATATGACTTTGTTATGCATTTTTTTCCCTGAATTGCAAGGCAACAACAACCCTAACTTGAACAGATCTTAACAGTCTTAATGTTTATGTAGTTTTCTTATGCAGTTACCTAATTTTGAATGTAGTATGTATGTTTTTATGTTAAAATGTATGGTGGGTGTCTTAAATGATAGCTGTGCCGTAGGACTAGGGTCAGCACAAAAAAATTAAAGGTGCGATTATTTATTTATTTATTTTATATTTATATTTTTTCCTGGATAGAAAATCCTAATGGCTTCTGTTTTATCAGCTCCCACTTTCAAGTTTTGAAATCGCCAGGTTCAAGTTTATGTCCATGAATCTGGTGCAAAGATGATTCATCCCCAGCTAGACTCCAGTTCCTTGTGTTCCTTTTCCTCTTCAAATTATTCATGCAAATCAGCACTGACAATAAAAATCATGTCTTCCTCAACACTAGCCAGAAGGAAACCATATAGACCTCTTTGAGATGAAGATTATCCTAGACTTTTTACCTCACATAAACATGGAAAATCTCAGATAATTATGGACATTATATCACTGCTGTTCAATGAAAAACAAGTATATCCAAAACTGTAGCTTGTTAGAAGAAGGCAAAAACCTTCCTTAATTTGAATGCAAGTTAATTAAAAATATTTTGATTTTAAACCATTTTGGATCATTTCTGTTGGTCCGTTCATTAAGGACATTAAGGACAGCTGCTCTGTTTGAATGAAGAAAAAGGAAAATTTATATATATTTTTTTAAGACAGCGACAATATGTTCTTGTATCTGAATGTATTGAGTTACACATGACCATTAATATTACCAAACGTATGCCTTGAATGTAGCAATAGGTGCTGATTTGGCAATTAAAAACCAATACTGCTGCTACTACTACTGCTACTTCCTCTTCTAAAGAATTGGCTTTTCCCTGGGTAAATTTAATGTGCACTGAGCTTGAAGTGTGTTCCAGACAAATGAGTGGTCTAAATGTTTCAGTGAATCTTTTTGTGTGTGGGATTTTTTTTCTATCTCTCTCTCTTATGCAGTGTGTTAAAATTTTAATTTGTATTTCAGGGAGTTGGACAAACTTGGTTAAGTAGCAAAGTATTGTAGTTGTATTCAACCAGAATTAACTGCGGGAATGGGCAGGTGCAGGATTAAGAGTACTGTACAATTGTATTAACTGATTGGCCATGATTCAGTGGTGTGTGTGATAAGTGTGTGTGTGAGATGAGGCTGTGCCACTGACTATGGGCTGTTGTGCTGTAGTACGCTCCTGAGGATTACAGCAGTGTGATGGGAGTGAGCGATCAGGCCCGTGCTCTGGTCCAGCCCAAAGAGTGGCTCTGCCTGTAGGGGGCGCTCCTCCAGGTAAGGCCTCCCACAGCTCCAGATGTGCATGGACTAAACCAGGGCTTCTTAACTCCAGTCATCAAGACCCTCTTGCCCCTGCACAGATTGAAGGTTTTCCTACTCCCAGTGCACTCATTATAAAGGCTTAAAAAATGTGCTGAGGTGTGTGAAGTGAACACCGGAGAAAGCTTCAGTCTGTGCAGTGCAGTCAGAGACGACTGGAGTTCAGGACCCCTGGACTAAAGCGTACTGTTTGCTTCTGTCTCACTCCCTGCGTGCTCCTGATATTTACAGGTTTCCCAGCAGTCTAAACTCTCTTCATTCTTTTTCCTTTCTTTTCTTGGAGATGTCTAATCCTAGGCAGTGGCATCAGCCTTCTTCTGTCATTGCAAAATTTCTTTCTTGTTCTGGGATTGTTAACATCTTTGCAGCCATCACTAACCCAAACCTGATTTTTACTCTCAGTAGGACAGATCATAAATCATGCAGCTTACATTGATTATGGGCCAACAGCAAATCTAACTTGGTTTTCTTCCTGTGGGTCGCATTTATGCTCTTATTTTTTTCCCTTCTGTCTACGACCAGGATTTCAGTTTGTGAACAGCAGTCAAGTTTTAATGCTTTAAATCTTAACACGGTACAGGTCCAGCATGACTTGATGTTTGTGCATTTAATTCTTCCCTAGCTCCAGGCGGACTCTGTGCTCATCTTGTATAACTTGAGTGGCCAGCGGAGCGGGGAGGCGCTCGTCACCTTCCCCAGTGAGGAGGCAGCGAGGCGCGCTGTGGCCGAGCGCTCCAACCTTCCCCTCTCTGGCCACCCCGTCCGCCTGATGTGCTGCGAATGAGCTAAACTCTCACCACTTGAAGCCGACTCCAGGAACGAGCGAGGTCCGCACTTCACCCTGGATGACCTCTCTCCCTCTCTCCCTCTCTCCCTCTCTCTCCCTCTCTCCCTCTCTCCTCCCGATGCTGATCTTACCCAGGAGCACAGAGAGACTTTCCTCAGTTTCTAATGTGCTAATGCTGGTGGAAATACATGAACTCTGTATATATGTATTTATACATGAAATACAGCTATCGTTAAAATGCCTTGTGTATAAATCGGTGTGGATATGGAGAACTGATAAATGATTTATATTCTTTATGTTCTTTATGCAGACTAGCCTAAATGTCAAGGCCAAAAATCCCTTTAGCTCTTCCTATGGGAGAAATCCCACAATAAGGATTCACTGTGTTTTTACTCAAAAGCAGTGCAATATACAAAGGCTAAAGCCATACAGCCTGCAAGTGTGACGCAAGAAAGGAATGAAAAGTACTACTGAAGCCTGTTTATTAACGCCACTACTGAATGTACAGCAAGTTTCTAACACACCAGTCTATGTCTAGCCAAGATTTTTTTTTTTTTGTCAGAGTAGAGCATACGAATTACTGACTGGACGTTTATATTCTCAAACTTATTCTTAGTTTAATCGAATTCCCGAACAGAGCCATTTTATTTAATGTGAGAAACGAGCTGTCGTGCGTTTGTCTGATCTGCATGCTTTCTTGTGCAGCCCTTATTACCGAGTGATGATTTTCTTTCCTAATCTATCTAATGTGACTGACCGGAGAGGACTTCGGTCACCCTAGTGCCTTTACTCTTCCTTTTTGTGCCATGATCACATGAGCCAGAGTTCAACACCAGCTGAAGAAATCTCAACACGCGTCTCTGGCACCAGACTGGGCATTTAGGATTTTTTTTTTTTTTAAACCAAGTTTAAAACTTGTATGAAACTGAAGATAACATTTATGTAACAGTTATATGTAAGCAATAAAACATTATTCTGAAATATCTTAGATCTGATTACTACTTAATACAATAACTGTTGGTACCCACTCTATCTACAGAGAGCTTGTACCATCCTGCACAGGTTCTCAACAGGGTACAAAGTCAGAAAACCTGGCTCGGATGACGACAGCACACAATGATTTTGCATCTCTCGGTCATTTGTGTTGATTTGGATACATATTAAAAATCTTTTTAAAAACTCCATCTATGGCCAAGTCTTAACCTCCTGGCAGAGGCAATCAGGGTTTGAGCTGAAGTATCCTGGTACTCTGCATAATGCAATGATGCCTTTAGTTTTCAGAAAGCTGCCAAACCACCAGTCTCTGAATCATCCATGAACCATCACCGTATTTCACCGTGTCTCCCTCTCCCTCTCCCAACATGTTAGCATAATTGGTCTCATCAGACCACAATAGTCAGTCAGTCATTATCTGTACCGCTTATTCCCAGTTACGGGGTCACGGGGGAGCCGGTGCCCAGCCGGCAAC
>JAOVYV010000035.1:4767921-4778487 GCA_025674545.1 Hassar affinis | reverse complement strand
GCAAACCTGTGCTCTTACCCTGCTAATTGAACCTTCACACTCTGCTCTTACTGGTGCAACGTGCAATTAATGAAGATTGGTCACCAGGCTGGTCCAATTTAGACATGAACCCTCCCACACTAAAATGACAGTCAGTTTCATTGTCTAACCCCTGTATATTATAGTACTATTCTTTTTGACAAGGAATGCATGACACTGCAAAAGGATTTTTTTAAAAGTCAAATTTAATATGCTCTAAGAATGAACAAGTGGACAATTTCCATTTCTTTCTTCCTTTTAATTGTTTTGTATAAAAATTCACAGTTTAATTGATTCATAAAGAAGCAGGAATAAATATTTTGATTTGTAGTATTGATGTTGGCATGGAAAAATAACAAACCAACCAAGCAAGGAAAGAAAACTGCAAAAACAATTAAGGGGTCTGCTTGATATGTTAAACAAAAATTGAATTATTTACAGGAGATTGGTACAATGTGACTGTGGGTGGACATGAAATCCCTTGTAGCTGGCTAAGTAAGCAGGAAATGAAGTTTCAGCTTTTCCCCAAAAAGTAGATGAAGTAGATGTGTCTGATGAGTTGGAAATAGAACCAATGAACGGATTTCGCACTCAGTAGCAGCAATTGTGTGAACTTTATGAACTTGTGGTTAAGAATGTGACTCAGTCATGTATCTACACTGTTGATCTGAAGGGATTTTGAAAGCAAAGTCTATGATCTGTGGAGTAACCCAGGGGAAAGAAAGAAAAGTGGTGTAGGAACTATATACACCTAGGGTTAGTTCGGAGGAACGGATCAGCTGATTTTAAGGGGAAACTGAATTTTAATTTCTATTAAAATTGTTTATAATAGTTTCTTAGAAAGCAAACCCATTCAACAATCCATTCGAAGTGACAAAAAATATTATACATGATATAAAACAGCACAAAAATACAAATACACTTATTGGCATTGGGTCACTATGAATCGTTTACATCAGTGGTCCTCTAGCATTTCATTTTATATACACGGCGCTACAACAGGTTCACCCCAGCCTAGTGATGTTATTGTTGTTGCTGATGATGTCGTTGTTGTTGTCCTTGATGAGGTTGAGCTCATTCTGTTTCCTGAGTGCACGCGGCATCACCTTTTTCTTCAGAAAGAGTTTTTGCAGGAACTTGTCACTGACGCTCATGGGGAAGAAGTTGTAGATGAAGTACATGAGGCCGACGCCAGGCCCGGCGTAGTAGCGGACCTGCGGCTGGGGCGAAAGTAGTGCTTCCACGATGGTGTTTATGACGGGGCTTAGATCCTCATTGGCTGATTTGGCATACTTCTGGAAGAGGTCCTTGGTCTCTATGACATAGTCTTCACCATACTCTTCTAAAAGGCTTGGTGACAGGTTCTGAAGGAGGTGCTGGTACTGTTTCTCCCAGTACTCAGTGTTACTGCTCTGTCCTAGGAACAATAAAAGAGACGAGCTGTTAAAAGAGGTAGCCTCTTATTCCAGGAAAGAGCTGACATCTTAACTCTGTCCAGGGTAAAAAAAAAAAAAATCTGACACAACACACATCTGTGGTTTTTCACAACCGCATCATGCTCATGCAAATAATATTCAACAGTTGTTTATATTTAAGCACCCTTTTGTTCCGGTAAACCAGAACATCTTCTGACGAACACTAAAGCTACTGGCTCATACGATAACCGTTTTCGCTTCCAAGATCAGTGTATATTTCAGCATAATGGGGAAGGAGCTTGACTGAGAGATTAGAGATGAATT
Source organism: Hassar affinis (assembly GCA_025674545.1). Taxonomy (NCBI): domain Eukaryota; kingdom Metazoa; phylum Chordata; class Actinopteri; order Siluriformes; family Doradidae; genus Hassar; species Hassar affinis. The sequence continues at coordinate 4,776,730 of JAOVYV010000035.1, read as the reverse complement.
AATTGAGAGGAATGTAAACATGGCTCCCGGTACACTCTATCCTGCTCTATCTCTTGTAATCCCCTGTAACTGCTTTTGGCTGTGCAGCCTGTTAAATTAACAAGTGAGAAAAGAGTCTGCGCTAGAAATGGCTTCAATTAAAAGAGCTGAGACGGGGCTTTGTTTTAAGATCTATTCGGCTATTAGTCCCTCCTGAGGATTTCAAGGGGCTTCAAAGTAGCACAAAGCTCCATTAAATTTGCCCCGGGGTGAAAGGAAATGTAGTAAAATGTTTTTATTAGCCTTTTCTTAAATGGGTATGGCTGGAATCTACTGACTTTTATATAACTTCAGGACTTTAGTGTTGCTCATTATGTCATGAAATAAGATTATCTATGAGCACTGACCCTTAGAGGAGACCCTTTTAAAACGTCGTAGCTCCAAAAGGCAGCCATACAAACTTTCTTTTTTGTCTTGTGCATGAACTACGTAGATCTATCAGCAGGTTATGAGTCATTATGTCAGAAGTTGCCTTTAAAGTAGCTTTTGTGTCTTGTATACAGATTCTGCATTATTTGGATGTAACTGGAGAATAAGTCTCTCATGATTTTGCATATGATGATCCTGGCTTTAGGGTCTTTTCTAAGCCAGGATCGGTTCATTCTTAGAAATACAACAGCTCGTGTTTAGGGTCATGACTATCTTTTGGAGATCACATGCTATTTCAGAAATGAACAGAATATTTTCAACTGTATAATGTGTTAAATGAACATTTATCGATCTTTACAAGCCTTGATTATATTATTTGTTTCTTTGTTGCACTGAGATTATGCTTTTATGCGTTATACTGTTTGTTAGTTATGAAACTAATTTGTACAAAATTGTATAAATCGTATATTAAGGGTGCCTTCATGTGGTTAACCTTCCACATACTGTTTACAGTTATGGCCAAAAGTTTTAGATTTGGCAACAAAGTTTGTTGCTTCTTTTTGTCAGTTGTTTCTGTGGTATACTGAAGTACAATTCTAAGAATTACGCAATTACAAAAATTACACCGGTGGCTCGGTGGGTAGCACCGTCGCCTCACAGCAAGAAGGTCCCGGGTTCGATCCCCTGGTGGGGCAGTCTGGGTCCTTTCTGTGTGGAGTCTGCATTTCCTCCCCGTGTCTGCGTGGGTTTACTCCGGGTTCTCCGGTTTCCTCCCACAGTCCAAAGACATGCACGTTAGGCTGATTGGTGTCTCTAAAGTGGCCCTAGTGTGTGAGTGTGTGCATGAGTGTGTGCTTGTGTGTCCTACAATGGATTGGCACCCTGTCTAGGGTTGTTCCTGCCTTGCGCCCTATGCTGCCGAATAAGGAATAAGCAGTCAAGAAAATGAATGAATGACAAATTCATCGTCTTTATGATTCATCAACTCAGTAGTTATAGTGTTGACCCTTCATTTTCAAGACTTCTGTAATTCGCCCTGGATGCTGGATACGAGCTTCTGGGCCAAACGATGGCAACCCATTCTTGCCTAATCAGTGCTTGGACTTCATCACAATTCTGTGTTCTTGTTTGTCCACCTGCATTTTGAGAATTGACCACAGGTTCTCAATGGGATTCCTGGCCATGGACCCAAAATGTCAATGTTTTTTAGTTATCATTCATCCATTTAAATTCAGTTATCACTTTTGCCTTGTGTCATGATGCTTCATCATGCTGGAAAAAAGCATTGTTCATCACCAGTTTGCTCCTGGATCTTTGGGAGAAGTTGCTCTTGGAGGGTGTTTTGATATCATTCTTTACTCATGGTCATGTTCTAGGCAGAACTGTGAGTGAGCCCAGTCCCTTGGAAGTGAAGCTACCCCACACATGAATGGTGCTCCTTAGGATGCTCTACTGTTAGCATGAAACAGGATCTCTTTCACAGTTCCATACATTTTAGATTTTTTTAAAATACTAATCAGCTCTTCATCAACCATTTAAACAATGGGAATGGCAATGAATACAGAAAAAATCTGAATGCTCCTTGCTTGTTTATTCACATTTAACTTATTCAAAGAGGGAGAGTTTTTTTTTTACATCACATTGGCCTGTCTAAAAAAAGAAAAAACTCATTGGCCATGAAGATGTTGTTTTAAAGCAAATCAGAATTACGTCTAATACGTTTGCTCAAACAAATGCAAAGTGTAAGGGCAGTGAGTATGTCTGTGATATGCAGACCCGATTCTATTGTAAGATATATTGTATATTGGAAAGATTGAGGGAAGGAAAGAGACACCAGAAATGCGTGCGCACCACCACAGTGACCTTATTTCCCCTCAACTGTGGCTCCTTTTTCCAACAGCCAAATATTTGGGGATATTTTCAAGTCTTGTGTGCGGTTTTAGAAACATTGAGATGTAGTCAGGCTGGAAATTATGCTGAAACTCTGGTTAAGCATATTACCTCTTCTGTATTTGTGTGTGTGTGTGGGTATGTGTATGTGTGTGTATGTGTGCTCGTGCCTTATTAAAGATGAAAACCACACCTGCTGCATTGAGCACTGTTGAACAAAGGTACATTTAAAATCACTTAATGTAAAAAATACTGTATACCGGGTGACTGTATGATGCCAGATCTCACCTGCTTATTACAGGTTACTCTAAAAATTCACTAGATAGTGACCACTAACATTAATATAGTGTACCTATGTCATAAAAATATTCTCAGTATGGTGTTGAATGCGCTTTCTCACCTGTTTTAAAGGCAGAGGGTAATATAGTGGACACTTTGACCCCCCACGGCTCCAACTCATGACGGATTGTGTTAATGAAGAGGTTTAGTGCTGCCTTTGAGGCCCCGTAGGACGCCAGACATGGGAATGGCTGTTCACCTGCGTACACACACACACACACACACACACAAACTTGTATTGCTATACTTGTGAAGATTTTCCATTGACATAATTAATAAATTCAGCTAATTAATGAACCCTAACCCTATCCCCAGTATGGAAAAGCAACATTTTGTCTCTTTTACTTTTTTATTTCTGTTAAAATCTACATAAAAAAAAAAACACTTTCCTTATGGGGACCAGCAAAATGTCCCCACAAGGTTAAACATATCAGATGTTCCTAGCCTTGTGGGGATCAAATGGGGTAATAAAAACATGGTCCACACACACACAGTCACACTCACATGTGTTTGACCATTAAAGCCATTATCAAAGCTATTTGCTTATCTTTCCCTTATTAATTCCATGTGTTCGATCACTTTGATCCTTTGATTTATTTTCCAGTTTTTGTGTGTGTGTGGTGTACTTTTACTAGTGCATTCACTGTTCTATAGTGAAATGTGGATAACTTACAAAATGAAAATGCATAAGAATTGAATTCAATTGAAGTTTTAGAGGTTAGTAGGCAGCATGTGTTTCAGATGCACCATGACAGCTGCTGATCCAGACACATAATTGCACTATTGTTAAGTGAAGTGTTTGCTCCTGACAGCAAGAACGAATCGACGAGCCGGCACTGCGCCAGGACAGAACTATTCACAAGCGCAGAGCGGGCATAACTTGCTGGGGGTTAATTGCACATTGTGCTGCTTTATATAAACATGTGGTTTGGCTGGGGTGAAGTTAAAGAAAAGGGTGGGGAGGAGGGGGGGAGTTTGCGTTTCATACAGTGCCAGCTTAACCGTTGACAAGAAATGAAGAACATTTGAAAACACAGCCCACCTGTGAGGAGGCTTACTGGAACACGGGCAAGGAGACGTTCACATGGTAGCGTCTGTTGTTCTTAAGCGCCAAAATACGCCCCTACTCTGCCCCCATTGCCTAGTGAGATCCCTCTGATGGAGACATCTTTGTTTAACAGGGCCGGATGCCAGTACTTAAGCCAAGACTCAGATAGCAGCATGCCAGGCCGTAGCTTGAATTGGCATGATAGCGGTAAACAAGGGGTGATAAAAATCGCTAGCATGGAAGGAAGGAAAAGAAATGCCGCTTACACCGTGCTCGTCTTATCGTCTTATCTACATCTGAGAGCAAGACATGAGCTGTTCTCAGAGGAGGTAATCACCGGACCCGTATAAGTCAAAGACACATCAGGGAGATAAGAATCAATGCCAACTTCAAGATCTATTTTTACTATGTTTAGAAATTTTTGGACATTTGGAAGAACTCCATGTCTTTAAATGGAATTAGATAAAGTGTTGACCTAGTTTATGAAGAATGTGTGTCCATGTATGTGCGTGTGTAAATAAATTGGTTTATTTTGGCTCCTTTTGCAATTTTTGTTTGTAATGAAATTTAAAATCGAACCTTTATTCAGAAATGGCCGTTAAAGACTTAACAGGTGAACAGTGACTAATTCCAGATGTCACTAGGATTCAAACTTCTCCAACAAGTGTTTTCTGGCGTCTAATGCAGATGCCTTCTAATAATAGGTTGTGATTTCATGGACCTAAGATAAGAACCTAAGATGGAACCTATTAGACCATGTTAAATTTCAGATTTCTGTGTGTAAATCGATGTGTGTATAAGTGTATATGTACCTGATGGACTGGAGATGGTCACTATTCGGCCTTTGTTTTGTCTCAGCAGAGGGAGGAAGGTCTTGGTGACGCGGAGGGTTCCGAAGAAATTGACCTCCATGCAGCCTCTGTAGTTGGACATGAGGGAGAGCTCGGCATCTCCAAAGTTCACACACACTCCTGCGTTGTTCACCAGAGCCCAGAGTCCTACAAGATACCCAATGAAACCAAACTACATTTCAGAAACTGTGACTCACTATTATAGGTGGAATGAAGTATTTCAGCTTGCAGATGATCAGACAGTGACTCTTATGAGGAGTGTAAGGGAGTGTACTGTGAGGTTGAAGGAGATGCAGTGATGTAATGAATTCTCATATTCTGTAGAATTGCAACATGATGGTTATGTGGGGAAATAAAGGAATAAGTGCCAGAAATGGCACTTCCTCTTTGTTTTATTCAGAAAAGAGACCACACTTCAGTTGCACAATGTTTTCAGCTGTGACAGCCCAGCTGTTTTCTTTGTCTCTGTCACACACACATATACACTCCATCTTCCGGCACTGATACTTCCTGCATGTCTGCTTTGACCGCACTGTTTACAGACATCTGGAGATGAGAAAAAAACTCAAGCAATGGACCAAACAGAGGCTTACAGCACTGGTGCAAATGAAGAACATACATAAACTGAAAATGTTTGATGGCGTGTGGCTCTGGGAAACAGAGATGACTGATTTTTTTTGAGCAGTAATGCATTTGTAGACCCTCAGAGAATATATATACATATACATAGACCGATCACCATTACATTAAAACCACCTCCTTGTATCTACACTCTTTGTCCATTTGATCAACTCCACTAACCATACAGGTGCCCTTCATAGTTTTACAGATTGAGACTGTAGTCCATCTGCTTCTCTGCAGACTTTGTTAGCCCCCTTTTATGCTGTTCTTCAGTGGTCAGGGCCAGGACAGGTCTTATATGGGTGGTGGATGATTATCAGCACTGCAGTGACCCTGATGTGGTGGTGGTGTGTTAGTGTGTATTGTGCTGGTACATTTTGATCAGATAGTTTTTATACCCCTGATCCAATCGTACCAACACAACGCACACTAACACACCACCACCACAATAGGGTCACTGCAGTGCTGACAATCATCCACCACCCAAGTAAAACCTGCTCTGTGGTGGTTCTCTTGGGCTCCTGACTGAATTGAGTTGACAGGAAGTCAAATAACTCAAATAACCACTTATAACCATGACAAGCCATGAGAACAGCATCTCAAAATGTACAATTTTGGATCACCTCTTTATTCTGGTCAGGGTTGTGATGGATCCGGAGCCTATCCTAGGAGCAAAGAGGGAGAATTCAACACACCCTCACACCTAGATGCAATTTAATCTAGCCTATCAGCCTATCTGCATGTTTTAGGAGTAATGGAAGAGAATACTATAGAAAAGCAGCCACATTTCACCATAATCGTACTCCGTCTTACTCATCAATAGAGTGGAATGTGCTTTACGGATGTAGACAGAATTGGAGTGCAAAGGACATGTACCCTCATGTAGCAAAAAAAAAGTGTTAGTGATGAATACACTCTCATAAACTATACATACATTGTGCAAGAGCACACGAGGGCACATGTCCTATGTGATAAGTGATATGGGTCCTTGTTTTCTTTCGGAATCTCACTTTTCTGTGGGATTTTCTTGTCTGTGTGTGTCATTTAGGAATAACCAATAATGAATAATCCTGGAATAGCAGGAAATGGGTTGGAAACAAGGAACCTTTTTTAAAACCTTTCTTTTTCCTTATTAACATTTACATTCGCTTTTACCACAGCGGGGAAGACCTTGGAGTGAGCATTAAGTACTAAATGTAATCAGTAGGACAAAGTGCAAGGTGATCTGGTAAAGAAGTGCACAGGAACTCCGAGTTAGGCGTGTTATGGTGTAGGAGATGAGGTGCTCTCGGGAGAGGTGGGTCTTGTTGAAGATAGAGAGGGACACCCCTGCTCTGCCATTGGGGAACCAAAAACAAGAACAGTCTGGATTGTGAATGGCAAGAATGGCAAGAGAGAAGAATCCAATAAGGAGCACAAGCCTGTATGATTCCGTTCATGTAGATGGGTGCAGACCCAGAAGTCACTCTACAGACAAAGATTAGTGACTTGAATTTGATACTCATGAGTTTGGCCTAGAAGGCAGCTTACACTTTCCTTGCGTTTGAAAATAAAGTGCACGGTTGATACTCTGCCAAGCTATACACAGGGCTCAGCAAGTATTAGGCATCAATGACTTTCCAAACTTGACAAATACCAACTTGTAAACGCGCCCACACACACTGCTTTTTTCCCTCAAATGACTCCAGCAACGTAAACAATAACACAGGAAGTCATCCAAAGAGAGTAAATGTGTACTTGCCTTGAAAAGGTCATTGCTACGCTACAGTTTTGCTTGGTTTATTTATAACATGCTGTTCCTGCCAAGAAATGAGAGGGAACACAGAAATAAAACAAAGAGGGAAGGTGTTAAAGGAAAAGTACACTCTGAAATGCACTAAAAAGTTCTGATCCAGCTTGGCTAGTTAGAGATGTATGAGATGATGGCATCGATGGTGATACCTGCATGAAAGGTGAAGCTTGTGAGGAAGGGAAAAGGAAAGCCTGAGTGACTAAAGCACCATTGCATCACTCTCTTTCCACCAATATCAGCAACTCAGCATTGTGGACAGGTTTCATTTCTTGCTAATACACTTGTGTGAACTCTTACCTTTCATGCCCAGCTTGGCCTTGGTGCTGAGCAGAGCCTGTTGAACCTGCTGTGGCTGAGTGATGTCCACTTGAAGCAAGGTCAAGCGAGGAGAGCAGGTACTCCTCAGTCGCTTCGCCCCTTCACCATCTGCATCCAGTACAGTGGCGAACACCTGGAACCCCATAGCGTCCAGATGCCTTGCTGTGGCATGCCCGAATCCTGAATCACACCCTTTGAGATGAAGAATGAGAAAGTGTTAAATGAGAAAGTTCAAATCGAGCACATTCATGTACTTTTGAAAATCCCCCATTCAGTTGGTTAGAGTGGCTCACTTTCCCATAATGCATCATCTCTTACTAAACAGAGTAGATCTGATAGGCAGAGCTGGAGATAATTAAATGAAGGACATGATGAATGAAAGACCCCAACAGATCAAGGTGCTTGTGTCATAACAAAACATATAAATCCTTCACATGGCAACCCTGTGATCATCAAACCAACTTGTAAATAATGTTTCGGAAAACATGCCCACACACAGACACACAAACATTGTGTCCGCAGTGTGTGACTAGTCACATGCTGGCCACAGGCGCATTATAACACGTCCATGAGAAATCAAACTCCCCATTGCTATAAGCGGATAAATGTGTAAACCCCGCTGAATTTTTAACCTCAAAGGACGGATTGGAGCCGAAAATGGAAAAAAAAAACAAGGAAGGACAAAAAGTCCCAACTGCTCTGACCTCTGATCTTTTCTCTCTTTACTCTACTTCTTAAACACAATAGATCGATTTTTTATCAGAGTTCTTGCTCTCTCTCTCTCTCTCTCTCTCTCTCTCTCTCTCTCTCTCCCTCACTTTCTGAGATTACAAAACATGAAATAAAAAGGTTGTAAGCTAGTGATTCTGAAGAGAAAGGAAGCATCCATAAATTTTATGGCACATTATGGAGGGTCATTACCTTCCCTCTGTTAGTGTTTGTGTGTAAAAGTGCTAAATGCTCTACACACACTGCGGTTGCTTTTTATCTTAAGATCACGTACATGATTTCATACACCTTTATCTCAAGGTCCTCTGAGGACACGGTACAATCTGGCAACTCACTCATGCATTCCACTCCCTGCCATATCAAGTAAATGTACACACCATATCTTTAGATGTGTTCCAAGGCTGTGCGTGTGTGTGTGTGTGTGTGTGTGTGTGAATTTTGATATTGAAAGTAGAACACTCTAAAGATTAACTAGCTAAGCTTTGCTACTGTTCCACATCTAACTTTCAGTGCTGGATAAATGAATAATCAGTCTTATTTTTCAAGAATAAAGGAAAATATTCACTACTTTGTTGAATAAACACTCATACATACGTTCTGTTTGGTTTTAGGTTTCGAGTAAGTCTCATAATGTCCGTTATTATTGTAGAAATGCAGAAACATTGGAAATGATCTGAAATCCATTGCACAATGATAAGAAACCTCACAGCAAGAAGGTCCCGGGTTCGATCCCCAAGTGGGGCGGTCTGGGTCCTTTCTATGTGGAGTCTGCATGTCCTCCCTGTGTCTGTGTGGGTTTACTCCGGGTACTCC
>JAOVYV010000035.1:4656587-4667137 GCA_025674545.1 Hassar affinis | reverse complement strand
ATGAACTAGTTTTGATGCCTTCAGTGAGAATCTACAATGTACATAGTCATGAAAATAAAGAAAACGCATTGAATGAGAAGGTGTGTCCAAAACTTTGGCCTGTACTGTAATTCTAGAATGTGTCAGTATCCAATCTTGTTTGTAGCATGTTTTTGCAAAGTCTTGCATATATACAAGTTGCTGCTTTTTTTCCTTGTTATGCTGTCGTACAGATACGTGACGAACTGCGCAACACTCGTCCCAGTGAGGTGGTAATCCCTATTGCAGAGGCCCAAAACGAATGCCGCTTGGTGCTCTCGCGTCCGGTTATCTCCAAAGCAAAGTCATCCGGTATGCGAGCGAGTAATCTTGCAAGCTCAGGTGTTCTGTTTTGGACTGTTCTGTTTTTCCACTTTTTGCTTCTACATAAACTGACGTATCCAAGTTGGTGCTAATGCAATCATCCAGAAAGTCACAAAGGCCCTCTCTGTGAAAAGGGCATAGTTGGTTTCAGTCCTATTATAGTGAAGCCATATATTCAAGAATTTTAGAATTGAATACTTTATTGTTTCATTCTTCTCAACACATGTTGGGTTTCCCAGTGCAATAAGAATTTCACTGTTTTGTTTTGAGTTTTCACCATGTACATTTTGTTTACATTGCCTGTTTACCTGTGTCTATGTATACCCTCATGGTCCTTTGTCTTGTTCAGTGTAAGAGTCCTTGTTTCTAGGTTTTGACCTTGATAGCACTTGTTTCTGAAATTTCCTTGTTTGTTGCTGCCTGCATGGGATATTACGCCCTCTATGGGTTATAATGATGTTTCTTGGATTATCCCTAAATAAATAAAAGGGACGTTTATACACTTCCATCCTGTCCTTATGTATCAGGATTACTCCTGGATAAGGATTATACATATTGAAATTAAAGTGTAAATGCAGCAGGTCATTGTATTTATACTAGTTTTATGTCCTATTGCTTAAACCAGGAGTTCTTAGGTATTTTGCATCCCTTTTCAGCGTAAAATAATTTTAAAGGCCCCCTTGTGATTACAACACAGATTTATTTAACCCTGTGGCCTCGACAGAAGCATTTTGCTTCCAAATTCACATCCCTTCTTCTCAGATGCATGACCGACATATCACAATAAACCATAAAACCTTTCAAATTTTCAAACCCCTTTCAGTGATAGTTTCTCTGTGCAACAAAAAAAGCATTGACAAGTAATGTAGTTCTGAAATGACAGGCTAACATTATAGGCACTAAGCACATATTTTTCACAGAGTATGTAAAACCAACTATTTCATAAGATGCAAATTGTTGTTTTTTCACTTGACATAGTGACTAATCTAAAAAATCTGCACCATTATCATATCAAATGATGGAAGACCTGTATAGCTCAGACTGTCCAGAAAAAAACACAAACAAAACAAAAACAAGATAGAGCATGTATACCTGGCCTTTATAATAACTAAGACAAGAGCTTAAAAGTAAAGGTAGTCAAATTAACCTGAAAACAGCCTAGGCATCATGGGGTAAGAACAATAGGACAAATATGTGCTATAAATCAATATGATTAGATTAGAGCCTTTTTTATTGTACTTGCTATTCATACAGATGTAGATAAAGTGTCCAGTGGTGGTGTTGCCAAGCCTAGGCGAATCATCAGGGAGTTGGGCGTTGGTTCCTAAAGCCCATATCCTGGAGGGAACATTACACAGTCCTCATGCTGATGTTTCTTGAAGCCCCAGCATAATAATTCTGATGTTACATGAGGTAGTGTTGCACGCCTATCACGTGAAATGATTCTTGCCAGCCGACACTAGTCATGTTCACCCAGAGTTGTAAGTTTGGCAGAATTCTTGTAGTCATTTTACACCCTTGCAATGCTCATATGTAAAAGTCCAAACTTTTTTATGAGCTCCAAATATTAAAACGTGTTGAAAATTGTTTAAATCATGATAACGTTCCATTCTCATGGCAAAAACAGATCTAGAAGCTTCCATAGATGTTTATCGCTTTTTATTCACACAGGCAGATGCAATCAATGACATGCTTAGGTGCCATTGCTATGTATTTTACCTGGGCTTCAGTGAAATCTCTCAAAGCCTTATTCGACAGCCAAAACCTCTCCCCATACCTGATGCATGAGCTTCATGAATCTTGATGTTGGCACTTTTGAAAATGTTGGCTAGATTATAGCATCTACGTTCCAGCTCTTGGCATCATACCTGGATTTCTGGTTGCTGTCAGCTTCAACTGGCATTTTTCATAGATGACCTCAGGGTAGATGCTAGATACTTTGCATATAGATCACAAATAACTGCAACAACTTGGAATACATGTATAAATCCATTGTAGCCATGCATTCAATCTGATTTACAGACGAGTAGCTGTTTTGTTGTCATTATCTGAACAGTTTTTATCATTGTGACACTTACTGGGTGGTTTGGGAAAGAGGAGGCAGATGGTGAGCTTGAAACAACTCAACAAAGGGTTCTTTATTTTAGTTTTTTTGTTTTTCAGCAATTTTATTCATTCTGTGTGCACATACATATACATACACATGGCTCTGTGTTGCTCAGGTCGCTCTCTGGAGGCTCTTTATCTTTGCTGTCACTCGCTGAAACACAGACCCATTCCCTAACAGTCGCAGATCCGTACCACTCCCCTCTCCCGGCTCCACCCTCCGCTCAATCACCCCCTCCCTATTACTGTCTGTTATGCGCAGTTGGCATAATCTCTCTCTCCCCGGTTCTGTCATTACATTCCTACTAAAGTGACATTTTTTTAACAGGACCAGTGTGACAAATGGCCAATTTGCACCTCCCACACAGTGGTGTCAGTAGTAGTAGGCGGTGCTATAAGAGGTAGTCATCGAGCGATGCTTCCAATCCCTGACAATAAGCTACTTTTCATGTAAAACTTATTTCCAGTCACTTTTAAGGCAACATATTACATAATCTAAGCCTATTAATAAAGAAATAAAAGAGAAAAAAAGTGTCTTTATTTCACAAAGAAAAACATTTAATCCTTGATATGGTGAAATGTTCTGTGAGATGTTTATTTAACAGGAAAGACTTCAAGACAGAAGAACTAAAAGAAAGAAGGAAGAAGAACAAAACACTACAGTATGACCTGCTGTAGGAAAACATTCCACTTCAGGATGGTAACAGTGATTAAGCTTAATGTTGGGTTACATCACCCCCTCGTTAACTCTTTTCTTCAGCAGCACACTCCGTCCTGTTTTATTCCTTCCACATCCTTGTTGCAGTATGTTTCATGTCTTGTGCATTTCATGGCTACTCTGGTCAAAACAGTGCCTATAAGATGGATATCAATAATTTTGAGAGTAATACAGTAATAAGAAGGGATGATATGTTTTATTATATAAACTCTGGTTGGTCACACACAAGTCTCTGGTTTGTGAGTGATCTGCTTTTTTAACACTGATTTTTTTTGTCTGAACTAGGTTTGCATGAGCACAAGCAAATCAAACATGCTAACTGTTCAATTTGATATATTTTTTTTATTTCATTTTGTTCATTTTTTCTTTTACAGATGCACTTGCTTATAGCATTATTGTGGCCATAAAAATATCATAATGTGTATCAGTTACATCTGTCATTGTGTGTTGCAAAAAACAAGCCCACGTTTAATGTACAAAGTTTGACAATATATTTCTTTGAAATGTTCAAAAGTCCCATACAAAACGTCATAAGTTATAAAAAAATTCATTTCATTTCGTTTTCACCCAAAATTATCATTAATAAACTCAATGCTCTTTCTTTGACCATTATCTACAACCTGGTGCTCTTAAGCCAATGGGGAGTCAAAGCAAATAAATAAGGAAATAAATAAAATTAAAACAACTTTTCAACCTACACCATGTAAAATTTGTGTTTGAACTGAAGCTCTTCTGGAAAAAAAATACTTACAGAAACACATGTAACATGCCTCAAACCAGCAGATCTATATGAGTGCACTTTTATTTCTCTGCAGACTGAAAAAACTTCCTGTTTACTTTGGCTTATGGCCCACAGTATTTAACCACAAATGGTTTCTGTTACTAATAAGAAGCAGATGAGCTGGATTCAGTCTATCAAGTAAAACAATTTAGTTTCTTATCAGCTGAAATACATTTTAGTGCAGCTTTTATCATTCCCTCCCAACTATGTGCAATGTCTGCTATTGCTTAATACATCATGTGTGTGTATGTGTGTATGTGCATGAATACTTGTAAGGCTGAAGACAGAGAATGAGTTCCTTGTCTGTGCATTCATTTAAAATGCCCAAATAAGGGAAATATTTATATTTGATGTCTAAATTCCTATTCAGGTAATATCTGTTATTTGGCCCCAATTAGCTTTTCTAGGGCAAATCTGGCAACATGGTAAGTTATGAGTAGATAGTGATGACCTCACGACCTCCACCCCTCACAAGCAGCACTCTCTCAAGACCTTCTGTTAACACCTCCAGGAACTCCATATCTGAAAATTTTAAGTTAGGGAAGAGACAGGATTTGGACACAACAGAGTCTGATCAATAATAAATTCTGTCAATAATAATCTTAATACACTTAAATGCATTGTTTCAGCAATAGAACAATAAAGGGTTTTTATCCCAACATTGATGAAAGCATGGCAGTGGAGGAGCAACTAATCCTGAAAGTAGTAGTTTCCCCAGCTCTATGATGTCTTTAAACCATACTGTTGCACTGTTGTAGTTCTACAATTACAGACTGTAATCCATCTGTTTCTCTACATACTTTGTTACTTCCCATTATTCTGTTCTCTAATGGTCAGGACCCACACAGATCAGGTGCTATTTGGGTGGTGGATCATTCTCATCACTGCAGTTTATTGATCCTGGAGGAAATTGCAGTTGAAGCATGCTCTTTGGCTGAGAAGCAAACCCAGGTCACCTGCTTGGAAGGTAGCTATGCTTACCACTACATCACCAATGCTACCAGTGGTATACTGCTGATACTTATGTACTTTTACTTAAGAAGTATTTTCCATTTACTTGTAATGGACTATTTTTTTACATTGTTTAAGTAAAGTTTAAGTTTTAAGGTATACATCTCCCCCTATTGGCTATGGCTTACTATTTTTCAAGCCAGGATATCGATTAAACCTTAAATGAACATCTAATCTTCTTAAAGTTGTTAAAGCATTTAGTCAGTACTGTTGAATTTTGCTTTGTGTGAAGGATACAGTTCTCATCACCGTCCGGATTGCGAGGAGGCCCAGGCATGTTAAGCAGCACAAGCCTGGCCTCGTGGGACTTGTTTACGATGACTTCATTAAGCTTTACTGCTGTGTGCATCCGTCTCACGTTAGACTGGTCTCTGTCCCGCAGATAAACAAAATACCAAAGATATAGCAAAGGGCAAATCAGAAACTGAGTAAAAGAAATAAATACAGTTATAATGCCGTACTACACTTTATAGACAGACTCACTCTCTGTGAGCATAAAAGGATAAGGATTAGACAGCTAAAATATAGCTTCAGCACTTTTGCAAGTACTGTGTTAAAAAGCTAAATTTACCAGTACTATCTCAAAGCCAACCGGGAAAAAATACACGTTTGCTTTGTACTCACGGTTTAAGACTAATGAGTTCTCTGAAGTTCTCTGGAGCATTGTTGCGGTTTCGTCTCTCCGTCTCCAATTTATCTTTGGTCCATGTCATCTGGATCTTGTCGGGGTCTATTTCTAGAGTTTCCTCCTCTTCGTCGGAGTACAAACTGCCCATTCGCACCAACGAATGTCTGTCCTTCACTAGCTGGGCCTATTAGGAGCAATTAGGACATCACTAAGCCACTACTAGAATTGAGTCACCAGTGTCACCAGTGCACATGGAGGTAAGAATGGTTTCATTTGCACATATTTATGTTGCATGAGTGATTGTTCCACTTTGCTGGTGAATTATTGATTCTGATTGGTCAGATGGTATGGATTAAGTTTGATTGGACAGCTCTGTGTTTTACAGCACTATTTATCACTGTGTTTTACAGCTGCTACATAAAGTAAAATGTTGTGTTGCTTGGCAACAGTCTAGTCCCAGTCCAGTTGCTTAAGTAATAAGTAATTAAATTAGTTAATTAGTAAATGCCACTTGAAGAACTGTTGTATAAAACCAATATCACACTCGTGGGTGATTATTTTTAGTACGTGGGCTTTGACCTCGTACCTACGACCAAAATAACTGCCGTGCTGATATGTACTATATTCTGCATGACCTATATTCAGCATGACCGCGAGTGTGATATTGCTTAAGTAACATGAAGAGACAATAATAAATAGGAACTGGTAAGGGCCTAAGTGATGAACATGTTTCAAGTTAGTGTAACTACTGTATAAATGGATAAAATGTATATTTTTTTAATAAATAAAAAAATCTAATAGTTGGCAAATCACTGTGGTGTAAGAGGGAATAAAGCACTTTGGGATGTGCTATTACAAGCCTGGCAAAAATGTTGGAATCAACACTCTTGGAAGATGTTCTTTCAGTTTTTTAATTGATTTATTTTTTTCTACAAAATTAAACAATTGAAAGAACATCCTCCAGGAGTGGTGATTCCATCATTTTTGTCAGGGAGTGTATGTAAAAATAATCAACTTCAGAGTCAGGCTGCATAAAATTTATGTCAGGCCACATTAAAAAAAAACAATATGCTGTCTTGTGGTTTTGTGCATTAATCTGAGAAACGTCTGTGTAATCACAGTGCTATATAATGCATGGAATGACATTCTATAATGTCATATAATATGGCAGTGTATGGACTAGATATTATGCACATACCTCTCTGTTCCTCTCAGTTGTAGACAGTCTCATCTGCCTCAGCATCTGAGACCTCTGCTCCATCATTAGTGTCCTCTCATAGGTGTATGCAGAGATGTCACTATCGTGCTACAAATAACAACAAAATAAAATGCTTTTAGAGTTGTTCCAGGGACTTGCTTACTTTCATGTAGGTAACCCAAGCAAACAGAGGCATATAGGTAACACACTTTAAAGCATATGCTTTTAAACGTTTAAAATGTTTAGATAATTAATTAGTTTAAGATGTCTTATTTACCATTTCCACCACCTCCACCTCTGCTTCTAACCTGAGCTGGTATAGGAAGGTTGCCAGATCCTTCTTCATCTGAATACTGTTATCATCCATCTGGGCCACAGTGAAAATACGCATCTTGCACTTGCGCCATACCTAAACAGCAAAGATACTTTAATAGATCCTCTAAATACTTTAAGAGATCATTTAAATGTATTTAAGATGGTGGGCCAGAGTGTTGAAAATTAACTCCAACAACATTTACAACAACATGGACTGTTTCAATGAACAAGGCTTGGGACAAACGAAGGAGACTCAGGACAAACAAATGACAGCGATACCAATTTTTTGTTAATAGCCAATGAATGTGGTCCACATCTTAACATTAATTTGGCATTATTGATTAATTACACTCAAAGCCTGTGTATGACATTTATGTATTGTACTAAAAGGCCAAATTTGAACCTTGTGCTGTTTGAGAAGGAAGGGTAGCAGCATGAGCATTCCTCCATCATGGACTATCCACCACACGTCAATGTGTCCATCGGTAAAGCGCTCATGGTTGCTGGGGTAGAACGACACATTCTTTGGCACCATCAGTGCCAGGTGGGCCGCCGTGGTACACCGAACTGTCTCTAAAAACAAAACAAAACAAAACAAACAAACAAAGTCTTGGGCTACTGAAAATGGAAGTCTTTATCTACATTTATGTTAGAAAGTGTCATGTATCTCAGCTCATGACATATTAGTTCATAATCCTTTAAATTTCCATCTACTAAAGGAAAACTAAATGGGTAATGGCACAGAAGGGCACTTACTAATGAAAGTTTTCCACGCACGAGGATCCTCGCTTTGTCTCCAGCCATAAGGCCAACCCATAACTACTGTGTTGTGCTTCATCCCACCCAAGCCACATGACTGAATAAGATGGGTGATTCCTTCACGCACCTTTGAAGCCACCACCACCTGGCAGAATCCCTTTACTTTCTCTATTTCCATCATGTTTTTTATGGTCTGAAACAAACATAAAAAACTTTTGCTGTGACCATCAACCAACAGGTCCGTATCAAGTTTCCAGTCTTTGTGTCTGGCAATTGAAACTCAGTGACTGATCTTATTACCTGTTCTGAGGCCTGAGCTTCCCCATAGCTGTCCAGGAAGTTGCCCTGGATTACTGATCCCACGATCGTCAGGCCTTTTCCCGCCTTTAGTTGTGAAGCAAAGGTTAGCATCCTGGGATATTTGACATGCAAATCTTCATCCAGCTTCAACAGCACGAGCAACTGTGGTCTATGAACATGGTTAGAATAATCCTGTTAATACAATGCAATGCTGTTAAACTTTAACCACAAGTGTCTGATGTCACAAACAAGCTGTCAGGAATGCATGCAAATGCAATAATAATAATAATAATAATAATAATAATTATAATAAAAAAAGACTTTTTTAAGCTGCTCAACATTATCACCTCACGTGCCTTCCTACACCCTGGTCCACAGTGTAATGCATTGAAAAAAATACTGAATAAACAAATTAAACAACATAAGGATTATGATATCCTGATCACACTGCCCTTGTTTGAGATGATAATAGAACACACCTCCAGTTTTTGGTGTGCGGAGGTCCAGCTTCCAAACGAAGCAGAGCATATCGAGCGGCACTGAGCGACAAACCCCGAATCCCATCTCCCCATTCCTTCTCCGCTCTGAGACACAAGCAATGAAAAAATGTGTGACAAAATGTATATATGAGAGTATATACCTTGGTCATACTCCAGTAATCCCAGTGAATTAAGTTAAGTGTTCAAGCCACCACTCACCCTTGGTATTCAATGTATTTGTAGATCATGCCAGCGATGCACATGGCCACAATGGCATAATACCAGGACGAAATGAACATTAGAGCCAGACACATACTCATTCCTAGGAAAGACAGGGCCCTAAGAAATAAACAGATAAGGCACTGGATATATGTCTCTTCTATTTAAAGACTGAAATGCTGCTCATTTAGCATTGTTTAATCAAATAAAATAACCCTTTATTTGGGCTGGTAAAGCAAAACTCACGTCAAGGTTGTGACTGAAGATGCACACTACATACACACTCACCAGTGATAGTATTTGAACCGTGGCCTCCAGTTTGGGGTTCTCAGGAGAGTTTGTACAGCACAAGCCAGATTTACAAACAGGTAACACATCAAGAAAAACCTGTTTAGGAGGGCAACACATTATTTAAAAGAAAACAGTGAAACATAGTGGTGGTAGCATCATGTTAGGAGACTCAAATGGATTCCCTGGGTTTGGCACAAAAATACCAAAATTGCTCATGACTCTGAGAAACCATTGCCACTGTGAATCATGTTGGTGGTAGCATCATGCTGTGGGGATGGTTTTCAATAGTAGGGAAAAGGAAATTGGTTTGTTTTGAGGGAAAGATGGATGTAGCCAAATACAAGGCAATTCTCAAAGAAAGCTTGAGACTACAGAGTATGTTTGGCTTCCAACACAACCATGGCTATAAGTCAACAGCGTAGTAGCTCAAATCCAACAGCTTGAATTACTATTGAATTGAATTAGAATGCTCCAGTCAAAGTCTTGAGCAATTTTGGCAAGAAAAATAAGCAAAAATGTCAGAATTCTGATATGTATATGCATACACACCACCCTGATCTGTTGGGGTTTAGGATATCAGTTACAGTGTCACTGTATAGTGTAGCATGTCTGTGAGTGTGTGATTTTCTGCAACATGTGTTGTGTTCTTACATAGAGAGAATGGGAGCCACCAGATCCAACGATGCGATTAAAATGCCCAGCTCAGCTATGAGAGCGGTGAGCAGTAGTGCCCATGTAGGCTCCCCATTGGCTTTACCGTGTCCAAACACCTAGATGTTACACATATACACACACAGTACTTAGACTAATTTACATAGTAAAATGCAAACACATCTATCTTTGTTTTTGTTTTTTTACTTTCCAGTACACCAGACCATCATGATCATTCAGAGAGGCTCTAAAAGATCCGACTTATTATTATAAGCAAATTATTTCCAAACTACTTTGAATTATCTGCTAAATACAGCACAGCTATAATAGGAAGAGTACAGGGTGAGCCAGAGAGACCTGACCAAATTTTAAATGAATTCTTCATAACATGTATTGAAAATATAACCATTACACTACCCTTTTAATGCCATTTTTATTTGTGAAAATCTCACTCAGATGGCTTCCCTCATTGGGCACACACATTTTCGATCTGTTTTGCAGTTTTGCCATTACATGCACTAACGTTGGTCCTGGAATTGCATCATTTTCGGATCGTACACGTTGCTTCAGGTCTACAATGTATTTCGACATTTTTGCTGAGTGGTTTCATTTTCAAGGCAAAAGCATTGCTGTGAAAATTTTCAATACGTTTCAACAATGAACGCTATGTTGTGCTGACCACTGCCCCTTGCTGACCAAAACATCATCAATTGAGCTACTGTTTCCCTCACTAGTCAATACTCTAGTCAAAC
>JAOVYV010000035.1:4539550-4553319 GCA_025674545.1 Hassar affinis | reverse complement strand
TAGAACCATGAACTCGATCTCCATCAGAAAATCCTGAAGGAGAATGTCTGCCCATCAGTTTATGACCTAAAGCTCAGTTGTGTTATACAGCAGGACAATGATCTGAAGTACACAAACAATATCACCTCTGAATGGTTTAAAAGAAACAAAATGAAGGTTTTGCAGTGGCAAAATGTCAAAGTCCTGAATGAATCCTATTGAGATGCTGTGGCAAGACCTTAAATGGGAACTTCATGCTCAAAAACCCTCCAGTGTAGCTGAATTAAAACAATTCTGCAGAGAAGAGTGGGCAAGAAGTCCTCCATAGCGATGTAAAAGACTCATCACAAGGTATCAGAAAAGTGTGCAAAGGGGGTACAGCAACTTTCAGCAACTTTCATTTAGTGATTTCATTCCATATCATTACTGCAAGCCACCTAAAAGCGTTTCACACATCGAATAGTGTGTCTACACATGACACATGCTTGTAACATACATATATACATTTAAATATGACAAAAAGCCTGTGATATATGTTTTACCTGAGGTTTAAATATGTAAGTATAATAAAACAGTACAGTCACCAGAGCTACCCTGAAGTTCATTGAAGCATGCTTTTGTTTGTGCCATGAAAAATTTTGCTTTGGAATCTGTAGAGATTTGTGGTTATTGCTCACAGTCTAGTCCCACAGACATGCACACACATGCACACACACACACATACACACAGAGAAACACAGACACGCACCCTCAGTCCCAACGCTGGCAAACATACACATAAGTGCTCATTCTCCAATTAAGAGGTTTAGTTTCTTAAATTCAGCCTAAAAAATTGCATTCATTCATTACAGGATTCAGAAAGGATTATAGTTTAATCCTTAATAATATTTTTTATAGTTTAAAATTATTATACTAGTCCTTTAAACAATGGAAAATGCACTATGTTGAGTCTTAGTACAGTTAGTGGAGTATGAACGGCCTGGAAATCGTCCTTGTTAAACAGAAATTGAAATCTGTATGTAAAACCACCATAGCTATAAAATACTATACAGTCTATATACAGTACTATATATGCAGCACGGGTCATCTAACCCCAAAGATATACATAGCATAGAACCTAGGTTAAAATAAATTTAACAATCCCACTAAGAATTGTTTCATTTCAGGATTAATTCAGGATTATTTAAATGTGGTCATTGGCCATTTATTGAAGTCTTAATGCTTTGTGTTCCTGAGCTTTCCAGCATGTTAGGTCCAACAAGTGTGCCACTTGGTTTTGAGTTATTGCGGTTTGGACTAAAGGGACCAGACAAATCCGCTAAAACATTTAGACCTTAGTAATAAAACGAGATGTACTACATAGTGATGCATCATATGACTGCTGCAGCGCCCCCATGGACACAATTCCGAGTGATGCGGGGCATAATATTTCTTGACATTTGAGCCTTTATGTCACAATATATTGGCTAGTGAAATGCTAGATTGGTGGCACTACTCCTTAACTTGCAGTACAAATTGCATAATGTTTGGCAAAAATGCTTTTCAAGCTTTTGCCCGAAAAGTGCTTGAGCCTGCCCCAATTCAGGGGCCTTTAGCATGAAGCGAAATATACACCTAGGGACACAAACTATACTGTTTCATGTGGATTGATGAAGTCTAAGTACTTAATATAGTCATGAGTCCACTAATAATTGTGAGAAAAAAGAGAGGAAGAAGAAGACCTAGCTCCGGCTGCCATAATTAGTCATTTTAATTACGATGGGTTGTGATTTGCCCTACTGTAACTACATTTATATTCTAAAAAAATCCCAGACGCCCATGACTATACTTCATGGATCTCATATTTCTGGTACAGAAATACTTTTTCTGAAAAACAGGTTCTCTATAGGTTCACTGAATACCATTAAAACTGGTACTAGCATGTGCAGGCATGATCACTATCATTAGCTTTCATCCTAAACTTGGTTAAAATGTGTCCTTGTAGTCAGAAATTACATAAGCATATTTGCAGTTGTTCATTTAGAAAAGGATCTAATCCAAACTGATTCAATCACTGTGAAACAGAAAGAAGAGACACCATTAGAGTTACCTGTCTGTAAAGAAGAAAGTTTCCCCTCTTAACTGTGCGATAGCATCAAATATGATGTTCTCACTGCAGATATCCGTAGGAGTGACTGGACCCAGAGTGGGAGAAATTGGCTTTCCTGTTGGTGCTCCTGTGAGTGAGAGAAATAGTGTTCCATCATTCTGATGCTTATATAAGTGATGTGAATGTGCTGAATGTGCTGTTATGGGAAAATAGTAAATGTCAGGGTAGTGTTTTTGTGGCTTCTTTGCCTGATATTCTCTCCTAATTTGTGTCAAGTCACATTTTCACCCATCAGGATTTCTCCCATATCACACATCAACTACCCATCATATGCATCGAGACACATGTTTCTAGGCATCTTTGTCAGGGAGCAGTGTAACACACTCAAAGCATTCCCGCATACCTTCTGTATGCATGACCTCACAGATGCCTGTGATTGGCTAGTGTCTTTCTGACTGATATGGGAGAAAACATATGGTACACCTCCCACCCTGAGACAACAGCCATTTCTGAACTCCTGGCCATGGGCAACTATGACATCATCGGGATTTGGCGAATGCTTTTCTGCTGTGTCACTCGGGATCTGTGTTGATTGGTTTAACAACACACCATACATTTTACACATTTATAGTTGTAATCTAATGGAATCCAGTTCCTCTGACTTTACAAAACCATAGACACTGCAGACCTCTTACATACAAGTTAAATCAATATTTCCTTCTAACAGCACCATATCTACAAGTACATGTTGTGTTATTTTTTTGTCCACTATACAAGTCCCTGTGTAATTACTATACATAAAAGCACATTACTATAAACTTACTATATGATTTGAATTACATTCAGTACTATAGTTAATAGATAACTGCTGTTATGCACCATCTGAAATTTCAGTAATACAGTGGTATATGTCATTTTAGTTGAAGCATCATTATTAAATTGAATTTGTTTGACCCTCTAATTACCGTAGAGCTCTTGAATTCCTCGGATGTCATCGTTGGAGAGCCTGAAGTGCTTAGTGTAGGTGTAGACGGGAGCCATGAGTGCTCCGGGGTCTTGGGAGTGCTCCAGGCCCAAAGCATGGCCAAACTCATGAGCTGCCACCAGGAACAGACTGTAGCCTGGTTGATAGTCACCCAAAACAAAACACCAAGGTCAAAACACTTATGACTGATCATTCTAATGTATAATTATAACACAGAAAATCCTGAACTTGCATTTATTACCAACTTAGCAACAATGGCATCTTGTTAGGCAAGAAAGGACAGAGCTGTGCATTTATTGTATGCTATACTGTATTTTACATGTTGAACAGATCCAGGGAATGAGCACCTTGGTCTGGGCAAAAGCCCCATTTGCGGTCTTCGTCAAAACTCTTGGTGACACTACACCACGACTTCCCATCGTTACGCCCAGAGGTGGTGCATGCATCATAGGATTTTCCCAGGAAAATAAAGGGGAACACACAGGGAGCTCCCTCAGAATTCCCTCCAACTGTAGACAAGGCTGCAAGAAAGGAAAAGCAATAGACTTCATCTTCATGAAAGGATAAAGAGCAAAACTATCCCACATACCATGCTTCTTGCTTTTGCAAGAGAGTCTGGATTTTGTCAATTTGTGAATAAACCAATGGCCATGTACTTCTCCTTCTAATGAAAGAGGTCATACTGCCCTGGCTGGTGGCCAAACACACTCCTCCTCACTATCAACTGCTTCTTTAATAGCTTTTAAAGATGGAATGCCATAAACATGCTCCAAATCTGTGATTATACATTGAAAAGTTTGTTTACCTCATGGAAACTTGTGCAGGGACACTAGTTTAGACAGAAGTATAGATAGCTAGTCAGTTTACAACATTTAAGATCCTAATACTTGCGGACAGAAAATATACACCAACACCTATCTGATGCCTCAGGGGGAGTGTCTCAGGCTAAAACCAGAGCAGCACACAACTGTGACTACCAATAGTTACTGTTGCAACCAACAGGAACAGAGACATCTACATCTGGATCAGAGACATCAGGATCAAGAATTAAATAGAAGGTGTCTGTCTGTTTAGGCATTCCTCTTAGATATAAACAAAAATGGACAAGATTTACCTCCCACTGAAACACCTGGTGCTTTTTAATCCACTTGAAACCAATTCCAGAAGAAAAGAGTTCCAGACCTTTTTCAGGAATTTCTTCCAAAGGTGATGCATAAACTTTCCAGATATCCTTCATTGGTAATATTTTATGTAATTGTAATTACTTGTATAGTAAAAAAGGGAAACCATGATATGCAATATAAAGGCTGGGTTTAATTCTCTGAACTTCATATTCTGAGTCTATATAACTTAGTTTATATAACTTATTTTATATATTCCTTCCATTTTTCAAACCATATTCTTAACTTTGATACTTTTCCAGGTTGTAAAATGAATGCCTATAAATTCCATACATCTCCAAAACCCTGCTTAAAGCTAAACCAAACACTTATGTAAAAACTGTAGACAATAAAGCAAATCTCTAATACCAAGTTCTATTAACGGTATTCTGGTAATACTGTATATTTGCTACATTAATGACTTTTCCTGTCACCCAGCTCTATATTAAAGGATGTTAAAATGGCAACAAGGCTGTTAATACTAGTTGAAAGCTAGCTTCCATAAACTATAGACAATAATGTCTGCACAAAATGTTCATAATGCTGAGTGCAAAGCAACATATAAATGTGTCTGTTACTCACATTCCACACTTTCTTATGCCAATTTCACAGTACAGCTGCCAATACATTTTTATAGCAGCGTTTTAGTATCCAGGGAGAGATTAATAGCATGAGCATCTATCATTAAGAGACTAATATAACAGAAAAAAGCCTGCCTTGTTATTAAAAGTAAAGAAACTAAGTCCATGCATTTTCGATTTAGCAAAAATGATCTGTCCTGACTTGCAACTCATTCCCTCTGGTTGTCGATATAAAAGAATCTGACAGAGATGCTTTTAACATTAGAGCACCACCAGATGCTTTGAACATTAGTATGGCAGTATTCTTGGAGAAATGAAAGTCCAAAACCAATGAAATGAGAGGCTTTGCTTTTCCTGCACAGCTCAGATTTTATTTTGAATGATGGGCTTGATGCAGCTCAAGGCTTCTTTTGCTTTCTAGCCAGAGGTTATACAGTATGAACACACACACTGGCACAGAAACACACATAGGGCCACATTCCCAGAGAATTAGATCCAGATGAAGAGGCCTGCTCTTGCAGTTTTAGCCAGTTCTTTGACACAATGGAAAAAAAAACTCATTGCCAGCCCACAGTTTAAAAAAAATTAAACAGATGAGCGACTTTCTAGTAGATTAACAGGACAAATGGACACTGCAGCTGGTTCTATCATGCCTAGGGCATGGTGTAAGGAATTTAGAAAGTCAATTCATTTCAATAAGAAACATCTTTTAAATATGTAGTAGCTTGAACAGTTTGCATTTGTGCCTATGTGGCAAATGGCAAAGCCTTAGCCAAAACGACTAAATATTCAGTTAAAGTGGAAGATTAACATTAAAATATATTAATAATGTGTTCACTTTCTAATGGAAAAAAAACATCTATTTATAAATTACACCAATAATTATGTACCATATGCATCTTATCTGCGTAGACAAAAGTCTTTAACTGAAGTGTCTCCAAAAGAAACCAAATTGCTTTGTTGTTTTTGGCTGGAATATCCTCAGTGGCCTCAGTGGACCTCAGTGGACACATTTTCCCTACTGACCGTAAAGCACTCTTTTCCCTGAATACAATAATGTGGCTGAATTAGGATGATTTCTGAGCATGACTCTCTAAAATGATTCTCTGCCAACTGAGTGACCATAACAAAGAGCATATCTTGGCTGGAAACTTAAGCTAGTCCTTTAACATCTCAAAATACTGCTACACTTATCGTTGTTTTAGCAACTAGAAGTACACTCAGAGAGTACAGACCTCTGCTAAAGCCAACAGACATGACAGGACTGTGCATCTGCTCCAAAGTTTACTTTAATTCTTCCTTGGCCCATGCTACACCCTTCCACCAAATTTCACGACAATCAACCCTGTAGTTTTTCTGTAATCCTTCTGAAAGGCAAATCAACAAACCATACCAAAAACATGACCTTCCTGGTAGAGGTATTAAATGTCTAGAAATCTAAAATGTGGTTCTAGCCTGAAAATATACTCAGTTCATGAGGCTTATTGTATAATTTTTCCAATGTTTTGTGCCTCACAAAACAACAGATTGCAGCAAACATTGTAATACATTGGGACAGTAGAAAATAATGATCTACCGGTTTCAGGGCAGAATCCATAGGTCTTGTCCTGGTCATAGTTCTCGGTAGTGGCACACCAACGGTACCCATCATCTCTACCTGAAGTGGTGCAGCTGTCATACTTCTCTCCTTGGAATGTGAAGGGGAACTTGCATGGTGCTCCTTCACCATTTCCCCCTAGTGTGAGCAGCACTGTAACATACAAAGTAAACTCTCTGAAATACTTCCAGGGTTATTGTAGGGTTCATTGGGTAATTAGCTACCTGGAACTCCAAATGATTATCAGCTACCTGGAAGATTATATGGTATGTTTTGAAGTAATTCATATTAAAATATTTTAGTCAAATCAGTCTTCTACCATGGTTCACCCAACAGGTTGCATCACACGTGGATGTTTTCATTATATACAAGTACAGTGAAATTCATTTCTTCACAAAGACCAATAGGGTCAGTCATGATACAGTCCTGAAGCAACTTAGAGGAAGGGTCTTGATTCAATCTCTTAAACTTCTTATTGAGAGCCAGGACGCTATATCATGGTCTCACCCCGGTTATGCAAGTACTACAGAATTTCAATATAATATTTTTGGAAAATTTAAGAGTAGCATCAGCAGGCAGTAGCAAATAAGTGGTACTCACATTCATGTGGACAGAACCCATACTTTCCATCCTTGTCAAAGTCATAGGTTGTCGAACACCACAGAAAGCCATCATCACGCCCTTGATTGGTGCAGCTGTTATATAATTTACCCATGAAGAGGAACGGAAACTTACAGAACTCCCCTTCTGCATTGCCAAATTTCACCTTTACAACTACAGAGACAGAGAAACAAACCATGTTTTTCTTTGCTACATGGAGAAGGATCTTTGCATTCTATGAAAACCATTAGATGAAAATACCTTGGCCCTCTCCCAATGTCCAATGCTCGTCATCATCAAAATGGGAATCTCCTCCAATTCCGGCACCTGGAGCAAACGCGTGGGCCAGGAGACCATCCTTACCATCAAATGGATAACCATCACCATGCTCTAAAGATCAAACCGATGTTGAGTCAGCACATACTACAGAAGGTATCCTGATTTCTGCAACATATGGAGGAGATCTGTAACAACAGGCTGGGTTTTATTAACATGGTCATCTGTGTTTTTTGTTTGCTATGTCCTGTTCTTCTTTGGGTTCATTGGCAGGACAAAGATACAGTCACTGGAGAAAAAAAAAACTAAACTGGTCAGAAATAAGTGGGGTTTTGGGCAGGAGGAATTGTCTTATGATTTCTTTGGACAATTCATGTGTCAGCATAAGCTACAATTTCCAGTAAACTGAGCTGTGCTTTTAATTATACAGTGAAGTTGAACCAAACCACAGCTTGTGCAGAAAGGCACAGCAGTTACACTGCATCTACTCATGCACCAGACTAACAAAATCACAGCAGAGTGTTTTTGCAAATACCGTTGCGCCCAAAGTTGATCATGATATCAGCCTCTCCGGTCGTGATGCGTGTGAATTTAAGAGGTGTAACATCACCCCAGACTTTAAAAGCACGAAAGAATGCATCATCAATTGTCTCCTCATCCATATCTGGACTGTGACCCAAGATCCTAAAGAGGAGAAAGGTAGTTAGTCCTTCATACTCAACAGTGAAGCCTTTTGTACCCTTGTACTCTAGTGTTTGACATGGTAAAATCCTATGAGACATAGTTGTGGCTATAGTGTTGATTTTGCTTCCAACTATACCGGCATCCTCTAGTAAATTACTAAAAGAAATCCCTTTTCTGTCTTTGACTCATTCTGTTGCTAGTGATGCAAACACCATCATTCCAGTCAGCTAGCCACAAAAGGCATCGTCAGGACATTCTTTAAACATTGCTAACACCGTTGCTGCTTTCCAGTTGCTTCTTTGTGGCTTGAAGAGACACCAAATATGGAATTACCTATCTATCTATGGAACTGTCTATTTATCTATATCTATTCTATATCTATATGTATTTATATATATGGAGCTTATGCAAAATACATAACAATGCCACCTATACATGCCATTGGTTGCATCTGCCAGTGCATATATAAAGCGATAGACGTCTATGGAAGCTTATATATATAACACAATGTATATAGTGTATGTATATACAGTATGTGTGTATATATGCCTGCGTGTGAAACTATAAATATATATTTTTCATTCCGGGAAGAAAAACAAAAACATTTTGCGTTCCAAAAGGGGACTGAACATCATTTACCAGAACAAAATGTTTGAGTGGTCTCATTTCGCCATCTCAGAAAACAAACAGTGGGAGGTTAAGCAATGCCTTGGCTATGCAGTTTTACACACACACACACACACACACCTGTAGGTAATTTCATTATTTTGCCACTTAGGCTTTGATGGAAAGAAGTTGTAATTGGCCACATCTGGGACACCGCAGCGTGGCTTCTTCATGATCTCAACTGTCTTCTGGTCAATCTCTCCTGTCTCCGGAAGAGCAAAGAACTTCTGCATCTTCTTCAGCGTGTCCTTCAGGACCATCAAGTTGCAGCGGTCTTGTGGGCATCCATAGAACTTATTCAAATAATGCTTTAGATATACAGTTAGATAAGGAGAAAGGAGAGAGAGAGAGAGAGAGAGAGAGGGGGAGAGAGAGAGAAGAAAACAGAACAGAGTTGATAGAGTTTACAGAGGTTAACCTCACTGGAAGTGTTACCACATTCCAAACTTTCTCCAACCTCATCCCACATTTAAAAAAAAGACATTACAACTTGAGAAAAGATGAAAGATACATTTATGCATGGTCTATTGCATTGTTTAATGTATAACACAGTAAATGGTAAATGATACAAAGGTACTGGGTTGTAAAAGGAACTGTTTAAAATCTGCCTAGAAGAATCCCCATCATGAACATTAACACCATGCACCATATCAACCATGTACCATATCAGCCATGTACCATATCAGCCAACACTCATGAGCCACTCACCAGCGCTACTTCTTTGTCTGTCCGAGATACAGTATCATCGCCTGGGAACTTAATGATAGGCGAAGGAGCTGCAAAAGTTCCTAAAGAAGCCAGAACCTGAACCAGTAGAGCTCGAAGGACTACATGCCTCCGGCTGAAAAGCGTCAAGAAACTCATTTTATTCGGTTGCAGAACGAGCCGGGACACGGACGGCAGTAACGGCTCGGTTCCGTGCGCTCTCGAAGCTCCTCTGCGTGTGTGTGTGTGTGCGTGTGTGTGCGCGCCCGCTCGTTTCCGATGGTTTTCCTGCACTAGTACTGCAGACGCCGTTTCGGAGCTCGCGCAGAGGCGGACCAGTTGACGCTGACTCGCGCGCGCACACCGGCGCCGCTTGGCAAGCCGACAGTGAAATCGGAGCCGCCAGCGCGTGCGCGTGCACTGACGCAGACCAGATGTGCAAAGACGAAAACACGAAGGAGAGTCCTGATGGGACTAGTCATCTCAAGCAATCACATGATGCCACACATGATTTTAGTTTTTTTAAAATAAAAAAAAATCTTTCGTGCTTTTTAAAAAATATTTAATTATTATATAAAAAAAATAAATGATTAACGCGTGTAAATTGTTTCATATAGATCATATAGATTTTCCACGTGCATGTTTCACATTAGCTTATAATTCACATCCTGTAACGTGTGTACTTGAATTCACGTGGCAAATCTATATTACATATATCTGAAATCTATTTTCCATAAGTGTAGAGTCATTCTGTTGAACAGTAATTTATTATTATTTAATCTTAATTTTAGGTTTAATTTATTAGCATCTCACATGACATATGTCTAAATGCACCATTTGAAGTAAACGTAATTAAAGTGTAAATACAGATCTAAGTAAGCTGTATGGTTCATACTGTATATAATCACAAGTTTACAGAAGATTTAAGGACTTGCATTAGACTGCATTCAAACACCATCATTGGCAAAACATAGGAAATTGTTAGGAGTCGTGCTGTGCCGAGGTCGGACACTAGGGGGCCAAAGCAGTGTAGTTCTCCTGTCAGAGCAGACCCCGGGGCAATTTGGGGCGACGAGAGTCACCTGTTTCTTGGCCTATTTAAAGAGCTCCTTGGCCCGGTGCTCTCGTCGCACCTTCCTACCATTTTTCCGGTAATGTAACGCTGCGGCGTGAGATATCGGTCTCTCTTTTGTAGAGGAGAGACCCCGGGGTAGGACTTCGGTCTGAGGTAATCTAGTAGGGACTCTTTAGTATCTCTTTGTCTGTCTTCTAATTTGAGTAGTGATGGCAAAATGAAGCCTCATGAACCAATGGGGCTTTCCAGTCTAAAGATTCGCGAAAAGGTTCATTACTCGAAGCCTCATGAACTGTTCTCACTAGTGACACCTGCTGTTAAAAGAGAAATATGACAATCTACAGTAATCTGAGCCAGAGTATCTTTGAATGTCTATATAGGAAATCAACCATCTTTGCCACTCTGTATCAATGAATATAAAAGGTTGTATGATAGGAAATATTATTAGGTATTAAGTGATGATCAACACTTAAAATAAATACAACAATGATGACAGTGACACTGAATGTAAATGTGCTTATTAAACTGGGAGTGCAAGAGTGCTTTATGAATGATGTGTTTATTGAACTTTGAGTGAAGGACAGTAAACTACGACAAAAGTATGGAGAAGGGACAAATTCAACTTGATTTTTATTTAAAAACACAGTGTTGGGGTTTAGGCGATTCCTTTTTTTTGGATACAATCTCCCCAGCCTTAGAGAATACACTTTCACATGGCACTGACGAGGCTGGAATGCATAAAAACGTTTGTGCCAACTTATATAAATGTGGATATACTGTATATATTTGTTTGCTCCAGTGCATGGGTGGAGGGCCCAGGCCGCCCCACCCGGGGATCGAACCCGGGGATATATATAAAAAACACTAAACTACTCAACTAACTAGTCTACTAAACCCTAACCTAATTATATAAATATTAGATATAATTATATTAACTGATAATATTACTATAATAATTAGAACTGATATCTATAATGTTATTACCAAACTTTACAAACTAACTGTAACGCACACTCCAATCGCCTTGCAATCACACCAAACCATGCCAACTCAAAACCCACAAAGTGCCTTGTGGTTCAAACCCTCTTTATGCGGTTGCGCGCCGCTACCGTAGCGGCACGCAAAATGAAACGATGACGTGTCCCACTGAATCCGAGGCCTCATTTGTCATCAGTCACGTGATTTTTTTTTACATAGCAATACAAGCCTCGAACCGGGGCTTCATTTGACACGCCCCTTTTTGCTCAACGCAGGCTCCGAAGCCTCGCTTCAAATGTCACATCACTAAATTTGAGCACTCTGCTCTCTGGCAGCTTCATTCCTGCAAACACTACGGCGTCAATTTAATGATCTCACTTTTGTTGGGGTGAGGTCACGTTGTAGGGCTTGGAGTTCGAGGTAATCTGTAAGGGGTTCTTTCCTCTATCTTGCCCTGCCTACTACTACTGTGTGTGTGTGTGTGTGTGTGTGTGTGTGAGTGTGTGCATGTTTATTTTTCCCCATTTATAAATATATATTTATTTTAACCCCGTTCCCTTTTTATATTCCTTTATTTCCCTTTATCTCTCTCTTGGTTCCAGCCGTCCAGCTCCCCCTGTAAAAGAAATATGTTTAATAAGAACAGTAAACAATGCAGTGGACAACAGTTTGAAAGATTTTTACAATCTGGATCAGTGCATAATGAAGTTGAAGCTGCAGTGTATTTCAGTAATAAATGTACTAGATTTAAAGTACAACACCTGTAGTGTATAGGCTAAATAAAGAAAAGCTATGTAAAGTACTGGGGGATTAAACTTAAAAAAGCAATACAGGAAATGGCCACCATCAAAACATCAGATGTGCAACAACTGATCAAAACCATGAAGTGGTTGGAATCCGATGTGGCTGGCTAGAAGTGTAGGAAATATCGGCCACTACTTCATATGCACTATGTTCATTTCAAAACGGACTTCAAAAAACGTCTAGACATTAAAATGGCAGGTTTTTATGAAAAAAAAAAAACAGACCAGAATAAATCACTTCATCTTTTTTCCACCTTTAATGTGACCTAGAGTCTGTGCAATTCAATTGCAACAGAAACTGAAATCTTAGGGGGTAAAAATAAATGTGGTTGCATAAATATGCATGCCATAAACTTACTTCCCCAAAGCACCTTTTGGTTTTATGACAGCATTAAGTCTTTTTGGGTAGGAGTCTATCAGCATGGCACATCTTGACTTGGTAATTTTTGCCCACTCTTCCTCACAAAAGTGCTCCAAATCCCACAGGTTCCTGTTCAGGACAACTTTGATCTTCTGGTGAAGCTGTTCTTTTGTTGATGTGGAAGTATGCTGTGGGTTGTTGTCATGCTGAAATGTGAAATTCCTCTTCAATTCCATCTTCAGTTTTTTAGCAGAGGCCTCAAGGTTTTGTTCCAAAATTGGCTGATATTTTGAACTGTTCATAATTCCCACCACCTTGATTAAAGCCCCAGTTCCAGCTGAAGAAAAACAGCCCCAACACATAATGCTGACACCACCATGTTTCACTGTGGGTATGGCGTTCTTTTGGTCATGTGCAGGGTTGCAAGTGTGCTAAACATACATTTTGGAATTATGGTCAGAAAGTTCAACGCTGGTCTCATCAGACCATAAGACATTTTCCCACATGCTTTTTGGCAGACTTGATGTAGGTTTTTGCTAAATGTAGCCAGGGTTGGATGTTTTTCTTTGTAAGAAAAGCCTTCCATCTTACCACCCTACCCTACAGCCCAGACATATGAAGAATGTGAGATTGCTGTGACCTCTAGTACACAACCAGTACTTGCCAGAAATTACTGCATCTCCTTTAAGGTTGCTGTAGGCCTCTTTGGAGCTTCCTGGACGTGTTGTTTATCAATCTTGGAGGGATGCCAAGCTCTTAGTAATGTCACTGTTCTGCCTTATTTAATTAACTTTTTGATGAATGTCTTTACTGTGTTCCTTGGTTTGTCAACAATGAGATACCTTTGTTTTGTAAGCTCTTTGTGGACCAGGGCTTTTGCTGTAAGACACAACTAAGTAAATGTCAGGATAATCCTACTAGAACAGCTGAACTTCATATGGGGTTAATCATGGCCATTTTAATTGATGGCAGGTGTGTACTGACTGCTATTTAACATGGGTTTAATTCTGATTGGTTAATTCTGAACACAGCAATATTCCCAATTATAAGAGGGTGTCCATTATTATGCAACCACATTATTATTATTTGTTTGTTTAATTTTTCCCCTTTAAACAATTTAAATTTTTCAATTTCAGTTTATCCTAATCTTTATTTAGACAATGAAACTGAAACACCTGTCATTTTAGACCACAATAATTTATTAGTATGGTGTAGGGCCTCCTTTTGTGG
>JAOVYV010000035.1:4466019-4477068 GCA_025674545.1 Hassar affinis | reverse complement strand
TTGGCTGCAAAAGGAGGCCCTACACCATACTAATACATTATTGTGGTCTAAAATGACAGGTGTTTCAGTTTCATTGTGTTTCAACTATCCTAATACATTTGATTCAATTCATTATTACTAATAATTAACCCTTCCTCCTTTAAGTGGATATGTTAGACCAGGGACTCATTCAGGACAGAGTTAGCTATTCCAGGACTCTGTGGCCTAATCGCCGAGCTCAGGTGGCAGTAAAGTATTCCAACGGCTCCCATATAGGTTTTTATTTTGGCTGGCGTGCTACATATCCACCAGAAACCGGTGTACAGCAGGTGGTGAGTGCGCACATGTGAATTAAATATACGTCTAATCAGTTGCTCATGGTGCCCCAAGCGCATGCGCACTAACAATCCGTCACTCACCTACGGAAAAAAGTATGACGTCTAAAAACTTGAGAAGTGCCTTTAGAAGTGATTCTACAAAATGGGTTGTGGGTAAAAGTTGTAAATTGAAAAGAAAATGAAAACTGTGTCCCCCTGGGGTCTAAATAATCATGGCGGAAATCTGGTCAGTAATAATAAGAATAAGAATAAGAATAATATGATTATTATAATGTTCAGCCTGCGACTATTCATTAGACTACAGTTATTATTATTATTAATGATAATTATTATTTTATTTATTTATTTTTATTATTATTGTTGTTGTTGTTGTTGTTGTGCTGCAACACTTTATTAGGCTACTAGACTTAATTCCAGGAACACATACAACACTGTCTAAAATGACTCCGTTCTCCCTCATACCCTGTTTTCCGTTAAGCCGGTGTAAGACAGGCTCTTAATTGCTCTATTAGTGGTTGCTTGAGCCCGACGCCGTTTTCCTGCTTCCCTCCGGTAACGCGGCGCAGCTCTAATCCCTCCGCGCATGCATCACTACCTTCAATCAGGTTTGGCAGCTTTGCTCTACATCCTCATTTTAATTAACTCTCTCTTTAATATTTCATATAGACCTCTCCAAAAAAAAGTGTTTATGAGACCCTACACAGGTTATCTGAATGAGAGGACACACATGCCCTGCAGCTTTCAGCCGCTTTGCGTTTTGTCTGTGCTGGATTGTACTTGCAGCCTATTTACTATGTAAATGTGTACCGCGAATGTGTATCAAATGCGTTCTTTTGGGAGATTCAGGTCGAGGATAAATCAAGAGTGACTCTGCAATATCAGATCCCCGAATTTGCAAATCAGGAGGAGTCGGTTTTTCATTAAACAGTAATACCGGGCTCTTAAATTCTTTTCATTATGGAAAAGTCCATGTCCGGCTCCGACTTTCCCTTAATCAAAACACTGGGTCGGAGAACGACCCTGAGAGATTATGTATAGATTATATTTAGACAGATTGCATAGAACTGGAGATCCTAGCGGATGATCCTAAACCAAGCTCCTCTGACCTTTAATAATAAAACAAATGCAGAGTAAAAAAAAACACCAAGCCTGTCACTTAAACATAGATCTATGATTTATATTTACAGTCTCTGTTCTTATTCTGAATTTATAGCACAAGACCAAAAAAGGACCAAGCAATTCTACTTTGGACTCTTCTTAAAAAGTCAACAGCCAGTTCCCAGTATGAATGGAGAATATCTAATATGCAACAATCATCTGATAAACAGCTCCTTTCTGAGGTGACCTGCTGTAGTCTATTTCATCTGGTTTATAAGGTGCATATGACAAACAGGAGCTTGATGTTCACACATTTTATTTGTCAATCAGACTATAGATCTTTTGAATCAAACTAAAGCCTTTATCCCATGCTTTAACGCTCCTAATACTACATGGAATACAGTTTAATACTTAATCTGTTTAATTTACAGACTTCTGTAGGTCCGTAGATCCTTTTAGGGGCGTAGGTTATATAAAAAAATGGTTGGTGATTATATATCTAAACTTTCTCTGAGAATGCACTCAGATAAAAGTCATTTGGTGGTGTGCAGAACCATGCATAATAGAGTTTAGAGAATAGCTTTCAGAATGGTTTATTTACCTGTACAAAGAACCTATCCTATATACAAACCCTCACTAGTAGCCTGTTGCACTTCATCTTTCCATAACCCTACATTTTCAGAAATAAACCGCATGTTATTAGACAAAGGGGAATATAAGGAGCAGAACACGTACACTGTCTACATATAGGCCCAAATACTATTGTTCACAAATATATGGTTATCCAGATTGTATTTTTTTTATATTATAATATATGCTTTTTTTCAGCAATCTGAGCTCATTTGAGATTCATCCATCACTCAGCATTACAGCGAGATAAACCTTTTGTGCTTTGTGTTTGCAGATGCCTTCATATCACTCTTTTTTTTTAACACACCCATGCCTCATACTGCAGAATGACTCTGGGGTACTAAGTCTCAGATTATTGACATCCTGACAACCAGGGACTGATATCCCATTTATTATTAACTCTCCAAAATTCAAAAGAAGGTGAACTTGGAAATGAAAATGAAGTGTTTAAAATGTTTTAAAATGTTTAATCAGATCAGCACATTCGGAAGTAAGGAAATCATGACACAAAACTGACAAACTTTAGGGGGGGGGTGCATTCTTATAAAATAGCTTATAAATGTAATACTGATGAGTCAAAATTCATTATCAATGCTGTTATTTCTTTTTTTCCCGAGATTACAGAGCACGCTTTAGGCTTTATATTCAGTTTCTCAAATAAATTAAATAAAATGAGCAACAGTAAGTAAATAAATAAACACACACACACACACATACACACACAGAGACACAGGTAGTAAACGAGAGAACTGGAAATCAAGTTCACAACAAAACACAGGAGATATAACTAGCATGGTGCCAAATAAATAGCGGGTGAGAATTAAAATGATAAATCCATAATAAATAAGATCACTAAACTACGATTGCCGGTGCGGACATCAGAACTCACGGATGTTTTTTTTTATATATATATATATAACAGTTGCATTTTTTTAAAACATTGCATAAAGTCATCAACACCGTCAATAACCATACTGTGCAAAATGCTGGCTACCTCCGCGTTCAGAAAGCGGCTGGCTGGTCACGCGCACACGCCGAGTCCCGGTCGGGCACGCGCTTTTTCCTCTTCGTCTTCTTCATGTTCTTTAAGTCGGGTCCACAGTGAATAAATGAAGTTACAGAAACGTGCCGGTGCTTAAGGACAGCGCTTCAGTCAGCCTAGGGACAAGATAGATAGACATAGGTATAGGCTTCCTTAGAGATAGGCTATATCAAAATGCGTAAGACTTTATGGGTAGCTTGTATGTGCAGATGTGTTGTGTATGTGGGTGTATGTGTTGTGTCTCTGGTGTGTATGTGTTGTTTGTTTCTATATGCAAGAGCCTAGTCTGTAGATATCTGTAGGAGTGATCCAATGACTGTTCCTAGATCTGCATTGCATCCATTTGCTTGCATCATATGCTTGTAATGCCATCAGTCACAATGTGTTTGTTGGCTCTGAGTGAGGAGTTATATTTTGTAACCCCACATGATCAGATTTACAGGCTTGTATGTTCATCTAAATACGTACAGTTTGATAGAAAGCCTGTTAGTAAGGCATGATAGGATTTGCTGACTGTTCTGAACTTGTGGGGACATTTGGCTGGTCACCATGAGTGAAAAAAATGAAGTTAAGCCTAGGGTTATGTTTATGTGTAGATAAATTATTATTATTATTAATTATTAACATAGATAATTGAATGGTATAGATGGAAGGTAGGTCCTCACAAGGATAGTAAGACAAGAAGGCACGTGTATGCATGGGGGCATGCATCCTCAAAGGGCTCACCTGTCTCACCTCTTCATCACAGGTCTGAAAGCGGTTGTCTTGGCATCCTGCACCACTAGACACATGTCACTGAGCTCAGCAGACTCTGTCTCCGACTTCCCTCCACTGCAGAATCCTATAAAACGCACAGAAGACATCTACAATCTGTACTGTGCACGCTAGGCACTGGGCAAATAGCCAGTCCATAATGCATGGGTGAATTTGGCTGGAGAAAATTGTCATTTTAATTGATTTTTCAAGCCGTTATCCGTAATAGCGCTGTTCTTACAAGATGTTCTGTCAAGATATGACACAAATACATTTGCCACACTCTTAATAAAAAGTAGTACTGAAATGTACCTTTTCTTGTCACTGTTCTGGTGTGCTCAAGGGAACATTTTTGTACCTTTAATCATCTTTGTACATGTACATATGATTTACGGTGCATAATCAGACTGTAATTACCTTTTACAGTTACATTTCAAAGGCACATTAAATTCACCCTTCTAGGTTAAAGATACATGCGTAAATTACAAATGGTGTACACCTAAGAGTACGGCTTCTGGCTTAAAATCACCCAAATATCTCTCTAAGAAGAGAGATAAATGCCCCTATATTCTCTACCTTCCATTGTGGAGTACTGGTACGAGTCTGTCACAGCCTGGTACGAGGAACAGTGGAGTTGTAGTCCTCTGTAGTTTGCTGCACTGTACACTTTATTCAGCCCTGGGGCTTGATCTTCAAACAAGCTCTCAGAATTCCCCAAGTTTGTGGGGTCTTGGAGATCCTTGGAACCTGCACAGTACCCACCGCTTCCTACCACTGGCACCCGAGCAGCTTGTAGCGGGCTTTCAGTTTGTAATTCCTGTCTGTACTGGGTCATTCCAGTAGCAGCGGTTCTGGCCAAGGACCAAATCTTTGGCTTCTGACCAAGTACTTGGAAATTAGGGAGGGAAATCGGACCAACGGAGGCAGGATGTAAAGAAGGGAGCTGTTGTGACTGCTGTTTGGAACCTGAAGTGTCCAAGTCAGGAACAAGTGCCATAATACCTTTCACTTTGCAGGGGAATGCGGGGAAGCTAGAGGGGGAAGGAAGGTCAGAGCTATATTCTCTCTTTGCAGGGATGGAGATTGGCAGAGGGAGTAATGCCATATCTTGGCTGGGTTTCTCACAGTCACTGTCCAGCTTGTCACAGTCCTCATCCTCATCTTCTATGTTGTCAAGGTCACTAAGGCGGAGGTCCCGATCCTCCTTGCAGTCTTTAGAGTCTGTACAAGAATAAAGTACTACAAAGATCGATTCTCAAACAAGCACAGGACTAGCAAATATTTTTTAGAATAGCTATATTATATCTTAATATATACATTCTGTGTCTTATAAAAGATATAAAGAGCAAATACCTTTGGTGATGGATTCCTGGTCTGTCTTATTAAGGATGTCCTTCTTGTCATCTATAGCCTTATTCTTGGGTGACCACGTCATCTTGTTCTCCTTCTTCAGTCTCCTCCGGGCGTTGGCGAACCAGGTGGATACCTGGGTGAGGGTCATCTTGGTAATGATGGCCAGCATGATCTTCTCGCCCTTGGTCGGATACGGGTTCTTGCGGTGCTCATAAAGCCACGTTTTGAGAGTGCTTGTTGTCTCGCGTGTGGCGTTCTTCCTCCTAGCTGAGCTGTTAAAGTCGACCGTCCCATACCTGAGAAAGGTGGGCTTATTAATTATGAATGAAAATTCACACTTTTGCATAATACAAGAATTTCAGCTTTTATGTCAGGGAACACTTTTTTTTTTAATTTTCACATTCTCACCTGTCATACTGGTACTGGCCCAGTGAGTGGTCATATGGGTAGTAAGCATTGGGCTGGCTGATCCCACTGTGAAAGGGTCCCTTGCTTTCCTTAAGATCATACTGAGGATTCTGCCAATAGAGCAAATACAGAGCATTGTCATGCAGATAATATAGGAGAAACAAAGCATACTTCCTTATACAGTATGCTCAGAAATAAAGATGCCAGACTGTACTGTTCCTTGCTGCTCACCCTCAAGAGGACATCATGTGGAGTCATAATTTAACATGACAATCTTTTCATAATAATTTAAGGCATTAGACTAGATACCCTTTCCTACATAAAATATAGTTCTAGATACTAAAGGAACACAAGAACAGTACAAATAGCCGACAGTTTGGTACTTCTTGATGTTTCTGAGAGTATACCCTGATGTCTTTTGCTAAGAAATCTTATATGCATAAGAAGTAACTGACATTTTTGTGTATAGCCATAAATCAATCTTCACTCTTATGGTGTTTGGAGGTCTGGATGGACCCAAATGAATGCTCTGAAGAGTTAACTCCCACACAGTAGGTCATAATTCAGTGTGTGAGAGCAGGTGACACTGGAATTAGGCTAATATAGAAATATACAAATATTAAAATAAGAAAGGAAATAAAACATGTGTACCATGCTTTACTTTACATCTCTGTCTTGTACAGGTGGCCCAAATAAAATGCTGAAAATATATACTATTAATATAAGATTGTTTTAACTTTTTATTATCAGTTACAGCCTAGTTTAATATACAATGACCTCATTTTACAGACTAAATGAAAGCCCCGTGTCCTTTGGGACGATTCTGCTTTATTTGTTGCTTCAGTACTGGACTACTTGAAGTTCTAACACCGAATAGTGATCGATAGTGCAGGGACAGAACTGATCGATCGGGAAGCCTGGTCTCCTTGATTTGTGCTGAGCTCAGGGCGTACCAGTGTGGAGTAGATGGCAGACGAATCCGCTCCGTACTGGAAGTAGTTGGCGTAAGCGTGTGCCGGCGCGTACGGGGAGCCGTACACCCCGAGCGCCGCACTCAGCTCCGCGCGCGCTCCCGACACCAGCCGCTTCTCACAGGCAGGCGGGCAGCAGAAGGAGGCGGCGGCGGCGGCCTGGGGAGCGCTCGAGCCGTCCGGTACCGACCTGGAAATCGAATCGCAGCAAGTCGTACTGGGCTTTGACGACACGAAAAACTGCATGAAGAAAATCACGGAAGGAGACGTTATTTTTTATGCGTTGCTACAGGAACTGGTGTAGACCTCCTATATTGTAGGTGAATTTAAATAAAAAAAAAAATAAAGGTAAGATGTTGTACTTGGCATTGTTTTTCTAATTAATATTGCATAATTGTCGGATATATTGTCTGTAAAAATTCTAAAACTGATCTCAGATTGAAGTCGGAAATAAATAATGGGCTGATGAAAAGTTGATGTAACTCAAGTTGATGGTTTGAGAGAGAGAGACAGACAGACAGAGAGACACTGTCTCCTTATTGTGTTTTGAGCCACTAGAAACTTTAAACTGTCCGTAATAACTCTTCAGAAA
This sequence comes from Hassar affinis, assembly GCA_025674545.1. NCBI lineage: Eukaryota > Metazoa > Chordata > Actinopteri > Siluriformes > Doradidae > Hassar > Hassar affinis. The sequence continues at coordinate 4,469,904 of JAOVYV010000035.1, read as the reverse complement.
GATCTGTTGAAGTTTATAGTCCTGAACTCGCACATGGTTAAAAGTTGAGGAGGCTCCATCAATTTACCGCACACTATAGAGTAAAGGGAGGAGTCGAGCCTCTCTGTAATTACACCTTAAAGGTAATGTACACAGGGTTTGTCACCCCACAACACGTGAGTTCATTCATAATTCAAACTCAGAAATGTTCCTAATATTACACATACAAGACATGTTGCGGAAAACAACTTACTCAATCGCATGCCATTAAACCTCTTATACTGTAGTCAAAAGCTGAGTTAAATATAATGTGAAGCTAAGCCATGGTTGAGTTTAGAAAAACAACAAAAAATCCCAACACATCCATTTTTGCTTACCTGAGAAGTTGCATTGTAAGGATATCCAAATTGAGAGAAAGACATATCTGCGTCTTTGGTTACCATCAGCAATATTCTTCTCCACTCATCGATTGAAGCCAAATCTGGTTCAAATCCACCGTCTTGCGCGCATTTCCACACTCGGCCTTTCTCTCAATAATAGATAGCTGTACTTAAGAAGAACTGTTTCTGTTTACGCCTGCCCCTTAGTTTTATATGTTTGTATAATCCCCCTAAGGGAACAGAGAGTAGAAATCCTAATCAAGTGCAAGCCAAAAAAATAATAAAAATAAATAAATAAATGGTGTTGCCAGTGCAGAAGGAAGCATAAAGGATAACGTAACACTTGCAAGATATGGACTTCTGCTTGTGCCATTATTTTGTGCCTCTATAGTTCTTTAGCATTCATCCATGCAGGGTACCGGCGTGACGTCACGATAATCCCGGGACGCTCGGATAGAATAATGTGTTTGCCAATCACATCTACAGTGCGATTTTCCTGAGATGTGTTTTGCACACCGACCCCCCCACCCCAGCCCTCCGTCCTCTCAGATTTTTTTTGTGCATTAGACCATTTTAAATCTTTAACAGAAGCTTTAAAGGAATCAGTCTCTCTGTGTGCTTCAAATCAGTTTGGCTGAGAAAAAAAAAGAAAAAAAAAACAAATACACGTTCTTTTAAATGCATAAATACCTCTGATCACTTATTTGTGATTTTACTTATTGGGAAAAAATATTACAAAATAACATTCCGTAGACCTGTACACTATATAATAACTCCTCTGATATAAAATGACTCCGACTCAATTTTCCAATCATCTATAGCCTATGGATCATAAATCATGTGTCTTTTTGATACATTAAAAATTGCGCATCACCACCATCGTCATATTTCTGCCTGTCTGTCTGTCTGTATGTATGTATGCATGCATGCATGCATGTATCTATGTATGTATCTATGTATGTATGCATGTGTGTGTGTGTGTTTGTTTGTTAAATTATTGCTACAATATTCCGTAAATTCTTTTCGTCCAGCTGGAATAAACAGACCCTAAATTTTGTCTGTTTTCATCTCCCTCTATTAAAGGACTGAACGCTCCCATTGGGCATGCGCGGAAAAACAGGAGAACGCCTCCATCAGGTCAATACAGGAGTGATTGACGTGGAGCTCGGAACCTCCGCGACCATTACGCACAAATGCGTAATCGCATCAATTAACAGGTAGAAAATAGGCTTGTTTAACCAGCCGAGCGATGCCTTCAAAATGCGCAGTTATGGGGAAATTCCAAGACCGAACTGGGATATGAAGGAGGAAATAAAAGGGCGGGGAGGGAGGGAGGGAGTTGGGGGGGACTGAAAATATAATAATTCGTGTCTAATTATAGAATAAACTATCTGACTAGCACTGCATCCTGTTTTAACTGAACGGCGCGCACTTGAAACGGAGATGTCAGACTTCGGCTCGGAATAAAAACTAGGAAAAGGATATGAAGTTTTAATGTCTTCGAAACCTTGCAGTTAGAAATTCCTCCATACATCCCCATTCCATCATAGTGGCATTATGAAATATGGTGTTCCCATCTCCTTGGACAATCACCCCCACCCTCCCAAACCCCTCTGGAGTACCGCATCACGCAAAAACACAATGACGTGAATGCTCCTTCATCGCCACCCCCCAATTTGAATTTCATCACTGCCCTGGATAATATAAGGAGAGTATTTCACTGCTCCTGCTTTCCAAGGGCCGAGCGATCTTTGGCCGCAGATCCCACTGTGATTACGCGCGCTCTCTTCGAGTGGCGCCAAAGAGTCGCGAGTAAAGCGCGCACCCGTGTCGAGAAGATAACAGCACAAAGAAAAACACGAGTATGACCTACAATGACTGGCCCATGGCCCAGGAATACTTTAAAGTGCCACGATCCACCTGGAGACACCGAAATCATGACACGGACCTGGGATGAGCATTGGGCTGAGAATGCGTTTGGGTACGTTCAGGACCCATACCATGTAAAAACACTATCATAGTTATTAAGGTTACTAGGGCTAAAGGAATAGGACGCCTCTACAGATTACAATATGTTATATACTACTCAAATACAGAATAAGCTATACCAAAACAATGAAATGATTTAGCTGCAGTAACCAGACATGGAAAATATTTCATCAACTGTACTTCATTACTGTAGGTTACTTAAGTAGCTACTATTTTGTATATATATTTGTACTTTACTGAAATATTATTGAAAGAGCACTTCACAAAGTCCTTACATTTTGCATTTCAAGCTTTAAAATACTCTAAAAATGAAAATTTTCTTGCCTGGTTGATCACCAGTCAGTACGTTCTTATGTAGGGGCCAAGCATTTCTTCATTCATCACACAACAGGGTTATTTAATCAAATATAAGCTTATACCAGCAAGCTTTTCATGCTTAATAGTGTGCTAAATATTGAAATAGTATTCACAATTTCAACTTGAAAGAATATTCATATTGAAAATCTGCTCACCATTAAAAATAAAGATGCTAGAAAAGTTTTCTCATTAAGCACAATGAACTGAAAACTAATTTCCTACCATAATCTGGATGGCTCTTTGTAGTAGGAATACAATTTTTGCTTTAACATGACAAAACTTTCTTCTACTACAGCACCACATTATTTTGGAAACCTAAAAATGACTTACTATACATCCAAAACCATATGTGCTATAATATCCTAGTTAACATAACATGACCTAGTTATCTAAGATCCATCTAGTCTAGGAGCTGGACATTAATCATGACGTTATATAGTTGTTCCCGAACAGCTATGAAAATCCGTTGGTCAAAGCCCATTTACATTTAAGCCTATTTAGCCTATTAATTCACCTTGCAAGAACATGAGATACACCTGAGGCCGAGGAGAGCGGTGTAGAGGAAGGTCAGGCTCTCTCATGCACTTTCAGAATAGCTTACAGGATCAAGAGCCTCTCACAAGGGTGTGCATGATAGCCCAAGTGCATATGGACCCACTCATGCATTATGTATAAGCAGCAGTTCGAGGAGGGGAGGGTGAAACTCAAAGCAGCTTTAATTGAGCAGGCAGGGTGTGCTGACCAGCTCCTTCATTCGCCCATATCATTTTTCACACTCACTAGAACCAAGGAGCCAGTCGGTCTAAACTCAGAGACGTCAACGTGTCCCTTGTCCTCCAGCAGCTAGCAAGGCAAGCTAGCTAGCAAGGCAAGAATTTTACATTTGGCATTACTGAACTTGCAATTAAGATAGAATTCTTGAAGGAATAATTATTATAGTTATAACATGATTGCTAGCAAACTTTGTAGCCAACATGGAGATTCTTACATGGGTTAACTTGTATCACTGCACTGCTGAATACTTAAATCTGATTCATTTATACAGTAGTAGTAATCCACTGCTGGCTAGAGTGCCAAATCACAGCTTTATATTAAAAGCAATAAGTATCTACAGGGGTTAGACAATGAAACTGAAACACCTGTCATTTTAGACCACAATAATTTATTAGTATGGTGTAGG
>JAOVYV010000035.1:4080867-4091576 GCA_025674545.1 Hassar affinis | reverse complement strand
TGGCTTAAAATCCCTCTGACCACTGTGCAGGACTTGTAGATGTCATTCCCAAGACGAATTGACGCTGTATTGGCCAGGCCAATACACCATACTAATAAATTATTGTGCTCTAAAATGACAGGTGTTTCAGTTTCATTGTCTAACCCCTGTATATACTGTATATAATATGTGTGTGTATGCGTGTGTATTAGTATTAGTATTAGTATTAGCTAATGAGGGTATTTCTACCTGCAATGCCTCTTTTTTGCCTCCGACCACATCGAAAAGCACAGAGTCTTGCTACTAATAGCTTTATGATGATGTATATGCTGAAATCCAGGGTCCGATCCCATACGTCGAGGCTCGGCCCTGGCCCGTTATCAGAGAGCCTATCTGGATCTGGCTGGAGTGTCCAGTTTCAAGTCCTTCTGCCTCAAGGGGACTCAATATGGGGGCTCGTCTGCAAGGGGATTAGCGAGGAGGCCGCGCTGAGCGACACTCAACATTTGAGAATGCTGAGAGAGTAAGAAAAGGAGAGAGAGAATGTTTGACCTTGGACAGCGGACAAGGTGGAAATGTAGACAGGCCATTACATTAATCCATGGTGGAGGGGCAAAACAAACCTTTGCTTAATGACTATTGAGAAATACGGTGTAGTATCAAAGACACACCAGAAAACTCTAGCAGACAGCCATAAATAACTTTCACAACCACATCAGTCCTTCAACGTTTTTTTTTTTTTTTTTTTTACTCATATTACACGTATATAAAAATATCCATAAATGTAACAAAAGTGGGCTTATGTTTAGATGTGTTAAATTATTTTTTTCCATTATGGTTTCATGTTGCGTAATAATTACACCAAGATTTAAAACTGAAAATAAAAAGTATTTTTTTTTAGATATATGGCTCGTCTCACTCACTGTAGTAACACAGAGCTCAAGTTCACTGCCTGGCCTCTACCACTTACAGGACCTGCAGCCAAATAGCAGAGGGCTGCTCCAACCGCAAGCTTGCAGAAGCACACACACACACACACACACACACACACACACACGTCAACGTCATTTCAACCATGCCAGAACTAAGATAGGCTGTCACTTCAATCAGCTAGGGGTTAAAGGGCAGCAAGGTCAAATACCTGACCTCTCTGTCAGGGTGATGGGCTGTGGTCAGTGTCACAATCTGCATCCTGACCCTCACAAACAATCTCATAGTTTTCACACCATACATTTGAATGTTTTTCTTTTTTTTTCAAGTAAAACCTTTATTTAAACCTCAAAGTCTGAATAATCAACATGCATAAGCAGATATGTTCACATCCAAATCCAAAAGCACACACACACACACATACACACATACCACAAAGTAGCCTTGTTTCCAAGATCTAAAAACAGAAAACGCTCCTGGTTTGTTTGCTCGTGTTAACAAGAAAACCTGAGACGTGGATCTGTTTTTACAGCCCGTTACAATAAAACCAACAGGTAAAACACGCTGTGATTATCTTTAATGAAGACCAGATAGCAGGCCCCGGCATCGTGGGGATCCCTAATGAAAGGCTACCCCGCACTTTGAAGAGGTTTATGGCTTCGGCAGCTTTGCGTAAATCCAAGCTAAATACGTATTATTTGAAGAGGTATTACGAGGGCAGGGTCTGAAGTACGCCGGGGTCTGGTGGTGATTAGGGAACGGGGCGGGAAGAACAGACAGGGAATTTTATTGGGTACTCCTGCCTGTTCCGGAATTCCCTCACCTGTTGAGCTAAATACAGAATACCCCCCCTTCCTTTTAAACAAAATACCCAGGAGACTGAAAAAAGAGACATGCCAACACGCTTGTATTACTTTTGCATGTGTATGTCAAGATGGATAGAAGTGTTACGACGGCTTCTGGTGTTTGAATGATTGTGTCGGGGCTTCAAAGGAGGTTTGCACATAGTTCATGGAAAACGGTTTGAGTTAAACGGACAAACAGTGTGATATTGATGTGGGTTAATGAATCATTTGATTTGCTAGGATATTAGTAGTAGTAGTCATAGTAATAGTAGTAGTAGTAGTATTTTTATTAGTAGTAGTCATAGTAGTAGTAGTAGTAGTAGTAGTATTTTTATTATTAATAGTAGTAGTAGTAGTATTTTATTAGTAGTAGTCATAGTAATAGTAGTAGTAGTATTTTTATTAGTAGTAGTCATAGTAGTAGTAGTAGTAGTAGTAGTAGTATTTTATTATTAGTAATAGTAGTATTTTATTAGTAGTAGTCATAGTAGTCATAGTATTATTATTATTAATAGTAGTAGTAGTAGTAGTAATAGTAGTAGCAGTATTATTATTAGTAGTAGTTGTAGTAGTAGTAGTTGTAGTAGTAGAGCAGTAGTTTAGTAGTATTCTTCACAGAAGCAGTAGTAATAGTAATACAGTTTGACCATTGCTGAAATCAATCCCAGCCCCGCCCTCTCCCTAATTTTAATTCCTTATACAACTCTACCAGTTCTTCTGAAATAGTTTATGTTAATTATTACAGCTTTGCACATGAGAGACTCCCCGATCTGCAAACACACTCACACACCTACACATCTCTGTATGTTCGTGCATTAAAGACCCAATCATCTGGGTACTGGCAGCCTTTTAACTTAAGGAAGCAGACTCCGGTCCAGTAATTAGTAAAGGAGAGGTGCGGGTTTTATGGACATAGAGCTTCATCTATAAATACCGGCTGTTTGCACTCAGGAACTGCTGTTCAAATTTCACAAGATATAACCCTGAATTCTGACATGAATCCATGTGCAAATGAAACTCCAAACACCAAGCGTGTAATAGGCAAAAGCAAATTTCATTCTGGCATAAATAAAGCAAAGCTCGCCTTAAATCCTACCGATTGCATTTTGTCACAAACCTCGTGCTTAGCAGCTAAACCTACATCTCTGAATGCTTAATTATTGATAGAAAGTGCATTTTAAATCTTCTCTTTGCAATTTTTACAGTGTCGTCCTCCTTTTCCTGACAACTGCCACTTCTGATTTATTTATTCATGTTTTTTTTTCCAGTTTCCCCATCTGCTTATCTTCTGGGTTGAGTGTTCCCATTGCACATCTGTGATTTAGAATTGAGCATTACAGAGATGCTGTCAAACTCAAAACGGAATGGCGAGCACACACTGAACTCCAGGTCTGTGTGTGTGTGTGTGTGTGTGTGTGTGTGTAGAGTTGGTGAGTGAGAACGCAGTGTTCTTTCTTGTCTTTTATCCCCAGCTCTATCTTTGTCACCTCTGGGAGTTTTCTCTCTGTTGTCACGGCAATGTGTGGGTGATGTCAGCATGTTCTGTACTGCAATTTGGTAGGAATATAACCCATAATAATCATGTTACGTCGCCTCCAGTTGCAAAGTCGCGTACCAAACGGCGTCTGTATGAAAGACGCTTATTCTCTAATACAGGTCGATTATCAAAACTTCAGCACGCCTTCACGGCGAACCCGTGTCGCTGCCTGAGCGCATCAACCTTGTTTTAAATGTGCAAACACGTACTCCAGCAAAGTGCCGACAGCAGGCGAGCATACATACAGAAAAACAGATACCGTGTGGTTTACTTCAGTGATACTTCACACTAACAAGAGGAAAAACACTCACACAAACATGCACATGCATGCACATATACACACCCCATACATCCTATTATTTCTATTTCTATCCTTACATTACACGTTCATAAGCCCTGCATGGCAGCTGACATAAACCTTATGTAAATATCATTAGAGGCTTATTCCAACAGAAGTCATAAAGCATTCAATATATAGCACTTAAAATAAATGACATTGATTTTTGTTGAGGAAAAGTAGTGTTATGAGACCGTCCAGGTTGCCAGACGTTAAAATATACAGCAGAATTAAGAGACATTTGTATTTCATTTAAGTCTTAAAACAAATGACTAAACTTACTAAACTTTAGAAAAAGGTTAAGGATATTATACATCAACATACGAGTAGAGTGCCATGACATTGTTTGACGTGTTCATAAAAAATCTTATAAGCATGTTATAGAAAACATGCTTCAATTAAGGGGCAAGAGAAAATGTGCATAACTCTGTCATTAAAGTCTCATAACATTGTCATAAGCATTCCTATAAAAAAAATACTTTTGAGTGAACATAAGAAAAACAAATGTTAGAAATGACACTGAAACTATCATCACATTTACTGTGGGCTATGTGTTACCATGGCAACATGCAACACCCTACCCAGATGTGGTTTCTTTGGGAACTATTTGCACTGACAAAATAAAAATAAATTAAATATATGGACATACGATTTCTGAAATGTCAGTTTTAGCTTTCTCATTTACTCTTGCCAGTGCAATATTGTATATTAAACACACTGCAGTGATGTTGAATCTTGAAATCTGATTGGTCAGTAGTTATAGATCTAGTGAAGTTTTCTGAAAGATAAGGCTTACTTGGCACTTCTTTCCTCAAGAAGAGAGAAAGAAAAACATCCACATACAACATACAAATACCTACAAATGTTTCAATAAATCACGTCCTTCAGTCCAGTTCCATGACATAAATGTTGTTAAGGCAAGGAACAGCCTCACCCATTGAACAAAATGGCTGGGCTGATCCTCTTGTAATATGGAAACCACTGGTAGTATGGAGTGGTTTGGTGAATGGATAATCCAGTGGAAAAAGAAGACTCTTATCTAAAAGGTTGTCTTAGGTGTCTCACGGTAGGTCCAAAGCCATGATAAGAAATGCATCCTGAAACTGTATATCCAGAGAGAAAGCCATATATTAATTTTGTGCAGAAACACCAGTGAGTTCTCAGAGGCCAAAGTCATCTGAGATGAATTTCGAGAATCAAAAATAAGTGGAAATGTGTTCTCTGGTCAAAGAAGTGCACATTTCAGCTAGTTTTTGGAAAAAATGGGTGTTTGATTGATGTGCCAAAGATGAAAAAGACCATCCAGGCCAATTTTGCACCAATGAAAAGTAAAAAAACAGCATTTGTAATGGCATGGGGGTGCATCAGTGCCCACAGCGTAGGTGATCTCCATATAGGTGAAGTTACCATTGATGTGGAGTCTTATATTGGTATTTTGGAGAAACATATGCTGCCATCAAGAAAAATCTTTTCCAAGGAACTCCATGTATACTTCAGTACGGCTAGACAGGGCTGCCTGCAGTCCAGATTTGTCTCCTATTGAAAACGTATGGCACACCATGAAGAGGAGAATCAAACAACAGTGACCACAGACTGCTCAGCAGCTCAAGTCTTGGGCAGAAAGAATGTGCAATTAAACTACAAAAATGTGTATCTTCAATTCCCAATTGATTAAAAAGTATAATTAAAAGAAAAGGTAACGTGCCCCAGTGGTAAACACGCCTCTGTCTGTGTTTGACTGTGTTGCAGGCATCCATTTCTAAATTTATTCATTCTCAACAAAGTTCATCAATGAAAAAATCTTTTCTTTGTCTTTTTGTCTGTTAAATAAAGCTTCAAGTAAATGAACATTAACAAGTAAATTACAGATTTCAGGTTTAATTGCATTTGGAAATGGGCTTTGTATGTTCTAGCATAACATGTGTAAAGCATGTACTGTCCAATAGTGCAGTGACAAACATTGCCCATTCGCAGTGCCATTGATTTGTGTTTGATCCGCTGCTTAGTGAAAGTACGGTTATTTAAGCTGTTAGTTCAGTTAGTTAAGCAATTTATTTTCACTCAAGGCTTTGAAATCGCAAGATCAATTTTCTGTTGGGTGTAAGACAACACATTACCTTAAGGTAATCCAATCATGTGGAACCAGTGTATACATTTGAATTACGTAAATTCAATGAACTTTTTTTCAGCGATAGCTTCATGGACACAACTCACAACATTAAATGAAATGATAAATAGAAAAATGGTATGACCATTCTAATGCATAATACTCAACAATATAGCAATTTGCCCATAATTACAAAAATATGTATTATGTAATATAATGTAATATGTAATTATGTAATATGCATAATACATATTTATGTCATTGTGGGCAATCTGTGGAATATTCCAAGACTCCTTTCTGGAGTTTGTATGTTTTCCCAGTGTCTATGTGGGTTTCCTCTAGGAGCACTGGTTTCCTCCCACATCCCAAAAATCTACACTCAGTGCGAATTGGAGATTCTAAATTGCCACTAGGTGTGTGTGTGTGTGTGTGTGTGTGTGTGTGCCCTAGGATGGACTGGCAACCTGTCCAGGGTGTTTCCCTGTCTTCTTGCCAGTGAGTACTGGTATAGACTCCAATCTGCCACCCATCACCCCCACACCCACCCCCAGCCCAAGACCTATTAATATGATTTAAAAAAATGATATTTTTCATGGCACTTAGGCGAAATGAGTATTATGGACAGAATTGTCTTCAGAGAAGAACTGATCAATAGCAATTTACCAATCCTAATCCTGCTCCACAGAAACACCACAGCCCTAATCTTCACATCCATCCAAAACTGCTTTCTTCTCAATCCTCCTTTATTCTACATATCAGCATCATTTACTAACATGTTCAACACATTGTTCATATCAGTGCTATCGCTCACAGAACGAGCGTTCTATTTTGGCAATTAGCGCATCAGTGACGGTGAACAGTAAGAGGTCAGAATTGACTAATGCCTGTGGAAGTGTATGGAAGGCCGTGGGGGCAATTATGACATTTACTCTGCTGGATTATAATTTCAAATGAGTGTTTAAAGTGTTCCCTGGTGAGACTCAAGAGGCTGTGAGGATCAATGAAAATAGACTGGAGATAATCGATAGGAAATGGACACACACTCGAGTGGCTCTACCTGTGTGTGTGTGTGTTGCTGGATCAATAGCTCATGTTAAGTGGTGGTGAGAAGGTTTTATTGATGGGTTAATGCTTGTCTAGTTTATGCTTCTGCTCTCTCTCTCTCTGTCTCTCTCTCTATCTGGCCTTTCACTAGGTCAAACTGAATGTACAGGTGGTTGAGTACACACACACACACACACACACACACACACACACACCATGCTCAGGCTTAATGACCTCCCCACTATCATCCTCTCTGATCCTCAGCAGGGACTTCTGGGAGATTAAATCCAGCCACATCCCCCTTTAAACTCCTCATCAGACAGAATGGTTCGAACTAGTTAAAATTATATACTGTATAAGTATTCTATCAAATATAATCTATTAAATATAATACTGGTGGTTTGTTTCTTTTTTTGGAAAATATAACATGTAAAACATCTCCAAACAAAAATCATAAATCACCCTCAATTCTCTAGACTGGCTTTAGGATTTCTTTACAAACTTTCTACCCAAAATCAAATAAAACTGCATTTAAAAACTGATTCCACTGACTCCACTGAACACCTGAACATAAAACCTGAGCATAAAAAATGCTAATAATATTTATTACCTGCAAATCAGCTGCATGAAAAAAGTGTATAAGCTTAAAATGTGTGGATTTTCTAAATGTCAAGAATATTTTCTATAATAGCAGTATTTTATTAATTTTTAGTGTTTTATTAATTTATGATTTGTTTATTTTTTATTAATATTTACTTCAGGTGTCAAATCAACTTTTCTATTTATTTATTTATTTATTTATTTATTTATTTATTGGTTAATGTTTTTTTTATGGTTTTTTTTTACATACTTTTAAAATGTATTTTTTTTATTTCATTAAAATGTATTTTCTTAGTATTACTAGAAAATTCCTTTAATTTAAAATATTGTATAATGAGGGGGAAAAAAGCCTATAAAACCTCTGGATATGTTCTAAACAATTTCTGCATTAAAGGTTTAATAGGCTGTTATAAATGCATACTAACATTACTATAATGTATAATCTACATTTATTGACCTATTGAGACTCGACCTTCCAACACTGGACAGATGTTCAGTTACTGAGGTGTCTATAGTGGTATTTATGGTGATTATTTGTTAATAAGATATTTGCCACAATCTTATATAGTAAAGCCGTGCTATCTGAAGCGCTTAACTTCTAGAAACTATTGTACTGTAAAATAAGTGAAAATCAGAGAATTATCCCACAGTGGCCATACAAACCTAAATGTGCCTAAACACTTCATTGTTTGAATGATGCATAAAGACACACAGGCGTCAGTGGTGCTGCAACGTGGATAACTTTAGACTGTGTCGCCTCCGTTGTCAAAGCAAAGACCTTTTCATTCATACCATTGAAATACTACGGACATCCAGCATACCTTTATGTGATGTTCGCATCAACTGGCATCAACAGGAGAATAGTCATAGACTCAACTTACACAAATTGTCACTGCAACCTAGATTTTTCACTCACTCCTGAAAAAAATAAGTATCAGGACAACTCAAAAGCTCCACAAGTATCCAAAAGTATCAAGTGTACACAGAAATGTTAGTGTGTGTTGCACAGGTGTAATTAAAAAATGAAAAAACTGAAAAAGGCTTCAAATTTAATAACTCCAGGCTGTTCAGTTCTTGCAGAAACTGCAGGCGTGTTGAGGGGATCCAAGAACTTCCGAGGTGCCGATACTTATGGCTGTAGAGACTTGTGGTTAACATTGGGTTGAGGGGTAAATGCTTTTGCTCAAAGAAAAATCTACTCTGAGTAATACTTCAGGCTTAAAAAATGCCATTGAGGAAAAAGAGAATAAAAAAATGGTGTAGCATGAGAAATTATGAATATTTCCAAAAGCTGTATACAAGCCCGGTTCATGGGATGAGACTAGATACGAGAGAGTTGGTTTGGTGTTGATATCATAAACATTGTAGAAGGAGAAGCATGCTAAAAAAAGTGTAATAATAATTTTTAAAAAAATAATAATAATAAAAAACTACTCTAGGTTTATTATTATTATTATTATTATTATTATTATTATTGGTAGTAGTAGCATATCTCATAAGGTGGCAGTTGTAAAGACAAAAAAATATATATTCACAGTTTGCTGTGTGACAAGTGAAGCCTGGACTAGGAGAGACATGTTGAACAGACACCAATAACATGCTGAACTGTCTCTCTATATAATATTGTGGTTACAGTACATCATGTGTATTGTGTACTCCTTTAATCCACACGCATACCTGTCACCTGTCTTCCTGGAAACAGGGAGATAACGCAAAATAAAATAAAATAAAATAAAATACAGTGTTCTCCCATCTTTCACCTGTCCCACCTAGAAACGGTTCTGCGTTGCGTTTTAGTCTCGTGCACAACAAAACCTGTGAAAACGCAAAAGCGCGGCTGAGCCTTTTCCGAGTCTTCCTCGACAACAAAACACACCTTCTCCTCCAAAACAACTGCACTCAGACGGTTTTGTCCTTCTGAGCTCCCCTAGCACGGCATGGCAAGAGATGCAGAAACAAAGGGACAGGTGGAGAAAGGGAGACAGAGCCAGGTAAGGATTCCGAGAGAGTAGATATCCGTGCACAAACAGACGTGGCATATGTGTGTATGTGTGTGTGTCTCTGTGTGTGTGTCTGTGTGCGTGCATTTCCTGTCTAGCTGCCGAGTCGTCACCTTCCTCCCCAGTTCAGTACCTTATTACTTCTGCCACTCGACGCTGCCTCGCATGGCGCAGTCTTATGAATAATATACGAGCGCGCCGAGGCGCAGGAGTTAAAAGAACACGGCGTGTACCATGGGTCAGAGCGAGAGAGAGAGAGATAGAGAGAGAGAAAGGAAGAGGGAAAGAGGAAGGGAGGAAAGAAAAAGATGCAAGGGAAGAGAGAATATAAAGGAGTGGCAGGTGACTTTGGCAGACAGGAAGGCCCTGTCCCGTCACACCCTGCTTTCATTTGAGGCCGCGGATCCTGCAAAGGTGACAAGACACATCACTGTCAGGCTGAGCTAGGTGAGAGAGAGGAGCCGATGGTGACAGACAGGACGAGCAACGATAAAACAGTACGCACACACACACACACACACACACACACACACATATGCGCGCACACACACATGCACACACACATGTACAGAAAGCAGGTATCTCTGGAGAGCTGATCAGTCAGGAGTGTGTGTGTGCGTGTGTGTGTGTGTGTGTGTGTGTGAGTATACTCTGCAGGGATAAGGACTGTGTCTCGGTCTCCCAAGCTGGCAGTGTGAAAACAAACATTACTTTTGATCACGGCGCTCTGAGCTTCACGTATGCGGCTCTGGTGGAAGATGTGCTTTACTGCTACAGGATGACAGACCGCTGTTCTGATATACAAGACGACTTACACACACGGATGTACACACACTGATCTGCACACAAAGCACATGCTGACACGACACGTACATATAAAAGTGTATATAGTGAAGAAACACCGAGCAATACATCCCCACATACAGGTGGAGCCCCCCACACACACACATACACACACACATAACACGCACACACTGTCTAGACCCTATGTGCATTACTCATTGTAACCCAAACACACTGCCATTGCCTTATGATTGATAATGACTTTTGAATACATTTATAAGCATCCATAAGGCAGTTGTTGAACTTAATCAGTGTAAAATACGACAAACTAATTTCTCCTAGCGGAATCGCAATCATTTAACAGAAATCTGGTCCAGTCTGGTGAACTCTTATGTGCCGTGCTGACCTGAAGCAGCGGGGCTTTCTATAGCAGTACTATAGATCAGTCAGTCAGTCATTATCTGTACCGATTATTCCCAGTTACGGGGTCACGGGGAAGCCGGTGCCCAGCCGGCAACTCTGAGCGCAAGGGCAGGAACCAACCCTA
>JAOVYV010000035.1:4000669-4012891 GCA_025674545.1 Hassar affinis | reverse complement strand
CAGTTAAAGAAAATGAGATTTGAGAAAGTCAGCCCCTCTCTCCCTCTCTCTCTTTCTCTCTCTCTCACACACACACATAGAGAGAGAGAGACATTTTCTCCTCCCCTGCCTTGAACAGCCTTTTACACATCAAGGCCCATTAATTGTGTTTTCGTTTGAAATCCTTTGTCACTGCAATTAACCGATTTGGATAAGACGTATAAACGACTTCCATGTGTGATAAGGTGTGTGGGACTTGTTTTCTGTCGCCTGGGCTTTGTAGAGGCGATCTTAAGAGTGTCATTTGCAGAGCCTTCGTTTGAAGCCTCTGATAGTTTTTTTTTTCGCCGGGGTCGTGTGTATTGCGCAAAGAGAGCTGTGGGTCTTTTTGTTTATTTGGATGTTGAAGGAGAAATGGTGTCATCTGCATAATTGCCTGTAAGGACGTCAGAAAAATTATCCTTCAGAAAGCATATCGGAGACTGACCTATTTATGCCCGAACTTTGAAATATGCAGGCGGTTTATTTATTTATTTATTTATTTATTTATTTATTTATTTATTAAATGCCACTACATTGGTTACTGAATGCTGTCATAGTGCCATGGGTTGAATCTAATTCAAGACCACATCAAAAAAATCTTATACTTCATTTTATTATTATTATTATTATTATTATTATTATTATTATTGTTGTTGTTGTTGTTGTTGTTGTTGTCGTCGTTCAAGCGTATTCCGTGCCACAAAATTTCAGAGGTGAAGCAAACAAACCGTTTCGTCACCGCGCGTTATTTAAACGAATTGATCTTTTATCGACTCCATAATAAACACACGGTGTTAAGCGGTAGGAGGGCACCGAGAAGGCAGGCCGTCTTAATGCTTTTATGGCCTCGCCAGTTTCCCGACTTGGTGTGAAAGGGAAAAAAAAAACGTGTGAAGTTAGCTCATGTGCACGTGTTTGGATTGGGGCAATAAATCAGTAGCAACGCTTGGGGCCCTGGTGGATCCCGGGAAGGAGACACGTCTGGCTCCCGGGCATGAGGTGCTGTCGGGCGGCTACAGCAGTGAAGACGCACCGCTAACTACCCGGAGACTGGGGTGACTATCATGTACACCGTGACTAGATCCTGCACATCAGAGCTAATATTTCTGACAGTAGAATTAGTCTACAAATTCAGATATACTGCTTTAAAAAAAAAAAACTAGTTGCGATTTTTGTGCCAGATGGCGCAGTGGTATTGTGGGGTCAGCCGGGTGTTTGAGACTAAAACCCAGTTTGGTTTGCGTCTGTAATTATTATCGTTCCATACACATGACTAGATACTGCTGGTTTTAATTATTAAGCCTCCAAATCCCGAAGAGTTTTTTTGTCTACATGCCTGGACAGGGTAAAAGAAGACAGAAGACATAAAAAAACCTGGACGCGCTGAATAGGCGGTGTGAATGAGGGTATTATAGAGCTACAAATTACACAGCAGACGCTCCTATGACTAACACAATAATAATCATCCGTTTAAAGGCAGATTTAGGGCGTTTATTGACGTGCAAGGAAGGGAGTTCTTGGAAATCTAAACGCAGTATGTCCTAACTATTTTTTTTTATCTTGATCTGAGGTTTTAGGCTCTGTACTACTTAAATAAGCTTTAAATAAGACTCGTCCAGTCGAACGCGCCGTTGTTTTGCAGAGGCTTAGCAGGAACACGGGAGTGTGATGATACAAAGTCCGTGTGTTAAACAATATCACGGATATGTCCCTGACATATTTTCATCTCTTGCTTCACGGAATTTCAATTCGCATCGTGCTGTTTGGTTTTAATCCGCATTATTATCAAAGCCATCATTTGTAGGGCAATCCTTGGTCTTACATGATGAAGATCAAATATGATAATAAAAAAAAAATCGCACAGGAATGCAGTAATTATGGTTCAGAAAAAAAAGCAGCTTTAGGGGACTCTATATAGAAATATATATGTATATAGTGTCCTCTTGTGTAGCCAGCAGAATGGACAAGCCCTGCAATCCACAACAGTGTGTATTACTGAAGCTGCCTGTGCTGGCGCTCACGGCGCAGGCGCTAATCGCTGGACTTCTCCATTCTTGTCAACTTAGTCTTTGAAGTCAAACGACAACTTGTCAAGTGGCTGGATGTTTGAACTTAAAGGCGTAAGCAGACACAGAACATCCCATTCCACCGACATTTTGCTTAGATTAAAACGGTGCTTAAAACAGAGGGGTTTGTTGTTGTTGTTGTTGTTGTTGTTTAGTTTTGGTTGCCGCGTGTAAAACTCAGACAGTCCTCCAGACTTCGGCGAAGAATCCACAGGGATGGTGTTTGAAATAAAATAAAAAGAAATAAACAAAAATGGTAAAGTTAATAACTCAACAAGAATGAAATGTACAGTTTGTGTGTTAAAGTGTGTGTGTGTGAGAGAGAGAGAGAGAGAGAGATAGAGAGAGAGAGAGAGAGAGAGAGAGAGAGAGAGAATTAGCCCAAGAAACAGGGGAAGGACTGAAACGGAGAACAAATGACAAATGAAATGATTGGCGAGCCATAAAATGAGATTTGAAACTCTTTCAAATAAGAGATCGCGACGTCAGAGCGCTTATCCATACGGAATAGAGCGACAAGAGAGGAAAAAGCGCGAGAGGAAAAGAGAGAGAGAGAGAGAGAGAGAGAGAGAGAGAGAGAGAGGCGAGTGAGGAGTGAACGTGGGGGAGAGACTTGAGAAATAGGAGGAGCTTCTGGGCGACTAGAAATGTCAATCAGAGCAAAAGGCGTCCCAATAATCTAAAGCAATCTGTAAGGACCTGACCTTAGTCCATTCAGATCAATAGGGAAGCGAGGGAGGGAAGCGGCCGGCGGATCGGTTACGCTCGGCCCGTTTTCGGAGGAAATATAGACTTCCCTTACACTTTTGTGCTCACTGTACACTGGATATCGTAGCGCGCATCGAGAAAGCGATTTTTGTGTGTGCGTGTGTGTGTGAGTGTGTGTGCGTGTATGTGTGTCCGTGTTCGTGTATGTGATTCCAGCAGACTGTTGTTGGGTGTTTTTTCCCCCTTCGTTCCCCAACTACAATGTCTTTCCCACAGTTGGGATACCAGTACATCCGACCGATATACCCGCAAGAACGGCAAGGGATCAACAGCGCGCGCAGTGGGAGCGAGCTCAGCCCGTCCGGCGCGCTCTCCAACGTTCTCTCCACCATGTACGGATCACCTTTCACCGCCGCTCACACCTACGGAGCGTTTCTTCCTTATTCAAACGACCTGTCCATTTTCAGTCAGTTGGTGAGTTATCCTCTCATGCAAAATTTACGTAAATCTTCCTTTTTTGGTCTTCTTGCACTTATTCCTCTTTGCCTGTTCTTAAACCTGTTCTTTTAAATGTAACTTCTTGTGCGCTTCCACACCAAAAAAAAAAAAATCCAGGTTGTGGTAGCATGGTTTTGCAAGAGACTAGTGAACTTTGCTGTTGACTCCGTTTGGTAAATACGAAAAGAACCAAAAAAAGTTTTAGTTGTAACTAATTAACCAATAGTAGTTTTTTTAACACAAAAAGAGGCCTGTGTGTTATAAGCAATAATATATGAATATAATCTTCGAGGTAGTTCTGTGGTGAAAACATAAATAAATAAATAAATAAATAGGTATGTATATAAATAAATAAATAAATAAATAAATAAATAAATAAATAGATAGATAGGTATATAAATAAATAAATAAATGAGCCTGTTTTTAAGGCAAGCTACCTTGCATAATTCTGTTAAATATCTTGTGTGTGTGTGTGTCTGTGTGTATGTGTGTGTGTGTGGTTAACTGTCATTTTAGTTATTTTTTACCTAACTATGCATTCCTTTTTGTAGGCTACACATTACATTGTGTATCTGTCTTGGTAAAGTCAGAATAATGCAAAAAAAAAAAAGGAAGAGTAAATATGAAGTTGTATTTGTTGTATTTGTAGCGCACTCCCTCGTGCTTGTTTCGCATTCTAAAACGGTTGTGCTTTATGTTTCAGGGAGCTCAGTATGAGCTAAAAGATAGTCCAGGTGTCCAGCACCCAGCGTTTGCCCATCCTCACCCTGCTTTCTACCCCTACGGCCAATACCAGTTTGGAGACCCGTCCAGACCCAAAAATGCCACCAGGGAGAGCACAAGCACGCTGAAGGCCTGGCTCAGCGAGCACCGCAAGAACCCGTATCCCACCAAGGGCGAGAAGATCATGCTGGCCATCATCACCAAGATGACCCTCACCCAGGTGTCCACCTGGTTCGCCAACGCCCGGAGGAGACTGAAGAAGGAGAACAAGATGACCTGGGCGCCGCGCAACCGCACGGACGAAGAAGGTAACGTGTACGGCAGTGACCATGAAGGCGAGGATGGCGACAAGCGCGAGGATGAGGAAGAGATCGACTTAGAGAACATCGACACGGAGCACATCGAGAGCAAGGACGAGCTGGACGAGCAGGACGAGCTCCACTCGGACTCCAAGCTGGACGCCAGCTGCGACTCGGAAATCTCGGACGGCTATGAGGATTTACACGGGCCCGAGCCGAAGCTTTTAAAAGCCGTGGCCCAAGAGGGCAAAGACGCGCACGCGGATGCAGACGCTGAGCGGGCCGATCACTTCCACCACCACCATCGCCACCTGCATCACCACCATCACCATCACCTTGCTCATTCATTAGACCTCAAAACGCAGCCTCCCGGCAACGAGCAGATCAAACACAACTCGGTGTCCAACTCTCCTCCAGCTGAGAACAACGCAGCCCCGGTGCAAAAACCTAAGATCTGGTCTTTGGCTGAGACAGCCACGAGCCCGGACAATCCCCGGAAATCTCCACTCATGAACGGGAGCTCATCCCAGGCCGTTATGCCTCCTCACAGACTCGTTTCATGCCCGGTGGGCAAACTGCAGAACTGGACGAGCCGTGCGTTCTCGGCGCACCAGCTCGCGCTGCTCAACTCAAACCACTATTTAGGACTGGCCAATCAGGCTTCAGCCAACGGCCTCGCGCTCTACACCGGCAACAGGCACACGGAAGAGCGCAATGTCAGCTCAGAGACTGCACACACAGGTACATCACATCCCCCTCACTGAGCCTGTGACCACATTTGAATACTCTTCGTGAACATGTTCCTCACGAACACTGTTTTCATTTTCCTACCCAGTGCATATAGATATATAAATATTTTTGTTGTTGTTCTACAGAACTCCGTGCTTTCAAAGATTTAAAAGGCTAAACACTTGTATACAGAAGGAGCATGCGCAGGGGACGAAAAGCCTCAAAACTCTTTAGGTTTTTTCAAGGCTGTTTTAAAAAGGTTTCACAAACTCGAGCAGTGTGGAACCTTCACTCATAGTTTAAATTCAATAAGGAATCCAGGTTTATTATTTTCTTGTCATTGCTGTTATTTCAGAAAGATCTAGTGCCTTGGAAGCAGAGAGAAAGTAAAAAAAACACAGCCCGCCATAATTACAAACTGTATCTTGGCAATTTCATTTTCAACTTCATAATAATAAATATTATTTTATTTGTTTTAAGTAATTGTGTATTGGATAGCCACGCGTGTTTCAACCAGATTTCCATATTGAACATTTTTCTTTTTTCACTCTTGTGTAGCTGAATGTCCTGTCAGAAAGACGGTTCAAACATCCCCAGACGCGTCGTTGGGCAATAACTCAAACGAAAACCCGGCTACAAAACCAATTTCTTCCCAACCTCCATAATTACTTTGCTGTTTAATCTTTCACTTTCTTGTTCCCAAACCTTCTATAACTTTCCCCAATGTCTCTTAGGCACCAGGACCAACCTGAAGCTGCCATGTTCTTATTATCCAACCCCCTTTTTCCTCATAGAGACTCTTTTATAAATCTCCATTTTAACCTGTCGTAAGGAATGTAAAAAATGAATAACACACCCTGTGTACTTACCTTGTAAGCATGTCCTTGTGTATAATTGCTAATGCAATGCTGTAAAAAAAATTGTAGTCTGTGAGGTTTTTTTTTCTTCCTTTTTTTTTGTTTTGTTTTGTGAGGATTCGATGTTGCAATGTTTTGTATATACAACGTAAAGAAAGAAAATGTACATACTTGTGATCCAAAATTGTACAAGAAAGTCTATATTTTGGCTAATAAATGAACTGCGGCAACTTAAACACAAGAAATGCAATGTTTTAATTTGAGCATACTACATGGTGTAAAGAATCAGAATGAACACTGCTGTATGGAGGGGTCGCTGAGAATATTCTTGTAAACAGTGTTTTAAAAAAGAGAGTTGTGACGTAGGGCTATTTTTTTGTTTTAAACATGATCAGTATTATTTAATTGGATTCGGGTTAGGGAACAGCCGTACTGTGCAGAAATGCTGATTGGCTGTGCTGTTCTGGATGTGCACTTCTCTTCAGGGAACGTCACCGGGGCTTCTGAGGCTTGGCTAAGCACGAATCGGTCGATTTGAAACGTTTTCCTATTTCAGAGCCTCGACTGTAATTAGCTCCTTCTTGAATCGCATATTTGGATATTAATGGAGGGGGATTATCCTCAGCGAGGCGTAACAGCCAATATGAAATGAATAATTATTTCATTTATATTGGCCTGAAATCGCATACGACTCAATTTGGCTGAAATGAGAATTGATTCTTAAATACACCCCCTCCTCCTCCTCCTCCTCCTCTTCATCCTCATCTTCCTCCTCATCCCTTTTCCCCACAACATAATTTTAAAAATTATTTTATTATCTTTTATCCTAAGCTAAAACACTTCAAATACCTTTACGGGATGTTTGCTTAATCTCTATTCTCGTATAACATTTGGCTTCCCTCTCTCTTTCTCTCTCTATCTCACTTTCTCTGTTCTATCTCTCCTTTTCTTTTTTTCTTTTTTTTTTTTATTAATGCATAATGAATTCTAATCAGACACCAATGCCGCGCTGCTTGCCATATGCCCGAGATACACTGAGAAATAATTTATTTATGTTTACACCCCCCTTCACCTCCATTCCCTCCATTTGCATGGAAGCAGCTTTGTTCCAGGACTGGGAAAGCTCTGGAAAGTTGGAGTTGGAGCTCCCTCTACAGTCTACTACAATCAGCCCCTTTTCCCTGTTTGCGGGACGCAGGGGAACTGGGTTTGACTTTGAACTTATTTTCATTTTAACCTTTTTAAAAAAAAAAAAAAGAAAAAAGCGATATCGTCTTGTAGTAATATATTTTGTATTATTTTATGTTAGTTTTTAGAGATTAGGCAAGTAGGATTAGTTAAAACAAGTAGGAGGCAGGATTAGATTTACGGCACACTGCAAACAGCGGCAGCAATAATAACAATAATAATAATAATAATAATAATAATAATAATAATAATAATAATAAATGTTTTCCAGTCTCGGGTATTAACCACAAAAAACGCACAGATATTTTAGACGCTTTCTAGATAGATCTAGTGCAAATAATTAAATTTGACTTTATTTCCATACTACAAACAAATTGAAGTACGTACCGCTAATTATTCGTTGAAAGCTTTTAACTTATTTCTCACGTCCGAGAAGCTCCAAAGCTCTTTCATAAACTCTAGTTCAACTTCCAACGGATTTTGAAGACTTGTATTTATAAGCTCTACGAGGCGGATAAGACATGCATTCACGGAATATAAAATGTCGCGTCTTCACACCGGGTTTGCTCAAATCAGCAGCTGCTGTTTTGTTAAGCAGTCCGTCAATACTGGGTCAAAAATGCTGAATTAATATTTTATTTAACCATATAAAATATTATATTTTAGTTTATGTATTTATATATTTTTAAAAGATTATATTTATATTTTTTAAAGGCTATTAGGTTTTTTAAAATATATTTTTAACATAAAGTCGTGCTGGAAATAAAAACCAAAATCATATCTGATCATGTTAGATTATTATTATTTTATTTTTATTATTCTTATTGTTATTTTTTTACTTATGCAGGAACGTGTACCAGTGACCAGTGTTGTCCAATTAGCGTTGAGAATTGTACATGAATGGCTTAGGTATAAAACGTGTTGTGACGTAATAAAAAAAAAAACATTACAGACCTAATAGAGATTGTAACATATACGATTTATATGTAACTCAGATTTTTAGTTAACATGAATTTTATTCATTACATTCTCTGTTTTTTTCTCAGTAGTGGTAAAGAATGTTTCAGTCAATATGCTCATGCTGGTTTTGGTATTAGACAGTGTGCTCTGAGTGCGGCTGAGTGGCAGTTGTGACTACAATTAGGAAGCGTTCATGTTTCAAGCAGCTCTGCGGCCTGTGTTAACAGCATATCTCTTAGCCTATTTGTTAGCATCATGCTAAACAGCGGCCTCTTTAGCCACGATCGTTGCATTAAATTAAAGATTAAGACGCATCTCTGGAAATGACAAACCCGGACGACAACGTTGTCACGTCTGCGACCATGTTGTTCCTTTTTTCCTTTCTCTGCACTCAGCAATTGACGTGCATTAATGAACATTTTGCTCAGAGCTATAGACGGAGGCTGCGGGTGGTGGGCACTCGTTTATCCCGAGTTAAGTGGATGTCCTTGTGGTTAACGAGCAATAATCAACAGCGACGCCTCTTTTTAGCCCAGCGCTGCAAGCGATGCTAAACACTCCAGCAGAGAGCAGCTTTTTCTCTCCAATACACCCGGGAGAATTCACAGGGGGGGAATGGATATGAAGAGAGAATGGCTAACACACACACACACACACACACACAGACACACACACACAGGCACGTACACGCATACAGATTTGACACCTAACCATTTTAAGCCAATTATATCCTTAGAACAATCAATCTGAACGGGTAGTTTTAAATAAAACTTTGAATACTCAACATAAGAGCAGCTGTGGGAACCCCAGACCATATTGACACTCTCGAAAGCAAATGGCAATTCAGTCTATAAGGCAGAGCCGAAGCCTTTTTCTAAATCGCAGAGCACCACTCAGCATCAATGGCAGATGTCCATAGTTACGCCGCACTGCAGGAAGAATGCATTGTTAAATACCAATTTGGATGGGATAAAAAAGTGCAGCAAGAGAATGATTAAAGTGAAATCTAATCTATCTTTCTGGCCCGTCATTGCCGCGGAGAAGGAGGACAGCGAGGGGCGACCCCATGAGAGACAGAGCTGAGCCAATGGAGCCATCAGAAGCCCTGCGGATGAATGGAGGAGTACATAAGCAGTGTTGGAAGGAGCCGGAGTCGGCTTGTGAAAGGGAGGTTCGGCCCTGCGTTGTCCTCCTGTCCTCCCCTCGTTGTCTCCCCCGCTCTGAGACGGACAAATGTCAGCGCTATTGTGGCCCTGCTGAGGCTTTGAAGAGCCCTATGCTCTTTGCGGAGGTCACTAATCCTTTTATGAGGCGCTGCTGATTGTTAGTCACACACCCGCACAAAAGCGCACACACACTCTTGTTGCTCTTTTTCACAAGCATGTTTGGTGACCTACGAGGGGACGCCAAGAACCAGGTCTGGATTACAGAACACATGTTCCGTGCTGTCGGTAGCAGTAGTTACAGGCCCGTCCAAACGCTCCTGCACCTCCAGATAATGCAGATATCTACATTTGCCAAACATCAAATTGTGTTTCATCAAGACATCATCATGCCTTTTCTTATCTAGGGCTGCGAAAGTCACAGATTACTTTTATCCAAAAACTTTTCAAGTCGATCCACGGCATCCTAGAGTGACTCTTGCTTGTAAAAACGTTCATAGGCAACTACCGGAGTAACAGCTGAGTGAATATCTGATCTGTGTTTTTGTGGTCCAAGTAGACCCACTGACAAAAAGCTCAGTAAGAGTGCCACTCTGTAGGCAAGGGGGTGGAGCGATGCTGATTTCATGCCTATTGTTGACCAAGTTTGAGAGAAGAATTCTTTTGCAAGCCCCGAAAGGCAACAAGTGGGGGTAGAAATAAGGGCGCAGTGACAGAAAGAGGAGTGCGGGTGGAGTGAAAAAGAGAGCTGGGGGTATAAGGAGGAAGAGGAGGTGAGCTTTTGCCGTTCATCCAACCGAAAGATTGTGCTTTTTTTCACTCCCTTTGGCTCATCACGGGCCAACTTACAGGGCAATTATGGAAATGGCGCTTTGAAGCTGATCGCTCTCTCTTTATATTTTCCTCCCCCAAGAGCGAGCGAAGTCTCCGGGCCTCTCTCTGCACCCTGCTCTCTGACATGATTCTGTTTTACCGTCCATATGTTCTCCTTCCTTTTGCTTAATGTGTAAATAGCCCGTCTGGTAAGAAGCACTGAATAGAAGAATGACAAGGCTGAAGGATCAACTAGGTTGGGATGAACACTCCGAATGCGCAGGGTCACATTTGCAGAGATCCTGGCTGTGCTTCAAATACGCAGAGATTAATAAAATTCAGACTTGTTGCTTTGACAACACCGAACTGCGCTAAAGCTATGAAAATTAGCCCATGCATTTGTAGATAAGCAAATTGAAACCTGATGCTTTGGACTGCGTTGTTGAAGATGAGCAAACGTGTCCGAAGAGAAGCAAATAGACAGATGGGGTAGCAGAACAGGACAACGGGTTGTAAAGGAAAGATAAAGCTTTTGGTTTTGTTCTGGGAAACTGCCTGTCTTTTCCACAAAGTGTCTTTCATAGACATCAGAATTTGTCTCCTGTTTGTGGGCTAGTGTACAGGGTAGTATCTCCAGCTCATGGCTCCAATCTCCCTGGTTAGATTCTGAGCTCTGGGTTTTTGCTTATTCCATGCCTTGGTGTGTTATGTGTACCAGTTTCCTTCTTCCTACCCTGCTTGTAGACAGACTGGGCTGTGAGCAAGCTCTGGATCCGCCACAACACTGATCACTTTGCTTTCACTGCAATCCTATTAGGTAGAAAAGATTCCTCAAGCCAGCAATCAACCAGCAGCAGTCTAAACAAAGTGTCCATGTCTCACTGATATTCAAACCGAGACTGTCTGGAAAAAAAAACAAACACCTGGAAAATCCTCACTGACCACCTACATCCAAGCTGCATTCCCAACAGGTTTTACGATTCTGAAATTCGGAATTGCCTTCCATACTCCAGCAATTAAAGCAGGCCGCTTCACTTTCCCTGTCTTTCCATTCACCCCCTTGTCATGACATCAGATATATTGTTCAATTTTTGCCCATATAATTATGGATCATATATTCAGGGGCTCTTTATTGATTGTGTGACTGGTGAAAGGTTCTCTGGCTCGGCTGCACCCGACGTGGAGACTTAATAAATTCTTCTTTTCTTGGAACTCTGTCAAACAAGTCCTGCCTTGCCTTTCCCCATGAATACATTAACAGGGCTGAGCTGATTGATTGGGGAGAGCGGAGGGAGGAGGGCGCACCAATGAACTCCCTCGCTCACCAAGATTAATAGAGTTTATTAAAGACTCTCTTCTCCTTTTAAATAATGCTAATGTAATGGGAGGCCAAAAAGTTTATTGGCGAAGGCTCGCA
The DNA here is from genome assembly GCA_025674545.1 of Hassar affinis. Lineage (NCBI taxonomy): Eukaryota > Metazoa > Chordata > Actinopteri > Siluriformes > Doradidae > Hassar > Hassar affinis. The sequence goes on along the minus strand of JAOVYV010000035.1, from coordinate 4,001,449 downwards.
CTCCGCTTCACTTTGATGTCGATCTCAAGTACATTAGCTTCGGCTGGTGGGCTCTGGAGGTAAAAGACTGTATCCGTAATGACGTTGGCTGTAGCGCAGAAGTGGAACGAGAGATAGAGAAGAAATGGACGCGGATGATATATTATAGCAGTCTGCCTGCCTGATAGAAAAAGCATTAGGAAGATATTTGTTCTCATCACTACGCTCTTATAACGGTTGAATCTAGAACTATTAAGGGTTCTTCTGTTGATCTTGGGATACCCGTACTCGTTTCCTGTCATAAATGGTTCCAAGTATTTAGGAACTTTAGAAGGTTGAGGGGTGGTATGTGGATCTTTCCCACAATGGTCTACCTGGAAAACTCTCTGTTATGGAAACATGCGGAATTGGACCATATAATCCAATCATGGGTTCCCAAGAGGTACAAACCAAAGAAGCAAAGAACTCATAACTATCCAAATTCTTTTCGGAATGTATGTAAATGTAAAATATCTTCTTCTGCTCTACTTGGGATACTCTCTGGTAGGAAAACTGTAAAGAAATCTGTGACTTTCGCAGCCCTAGTTAAGAAAAGGCATGATTCATCTTGAAACAAGAAACATGACAATGACAATGTTCTACATAGACCATTGAAACATTCTCAAGGCTGACTTTTAAAGCTCTAGATAGAACATACAGGGGTTAGACAATGAAACTGAAACAGCTGTCATTTTAGACCACAATAATGTATTAGTATGGTGTAGGGCCTCCTTTTGCGGCCAATACAGCGTCAATTCATCT
>JAOVYV010000035.1:3901475-3911840 GCA_025674545.1 Hassar affinis | reverse complement strand
CCCCACCCGGGGATCGAACCCGGGTCCTTCTTGCTGTGAGGCGACAGCGCTATCCACTGCGCCACCGTGCCACCCTACTACAGAAACAATAAATAAATAAATAAATAAAATAAGCAAATAAATAAATAAATAAAAAGACAAAAAAAATTAAAATAAATAGATAAATAAAAATCTAAGAAGAAAATACAACACAGAAATCAATATATACTACAGAAATAATAAATAAATAAATAAATACATAAATAAATAAATAAATAAATAAATAAATAAAAACAAAATAAGCAAATAAATAAATAAATAGACAAAAATTAAATAAATAAATAAATAAAAATCTAAGAAGAAAATACAACACCGAAATCAATAGATACTACAGAAACAATAAATGAATAAATAAATAAATAAATAAATAGACGATTTAAAATAAATAAAGAAATAAATAAATAAAGAAATAAATTTCACAAAATAACACAGTTAGAGACGGCTCCTTTTAGAATTAAATCTTTAAAATTGCCCAGTGTAATAAACAGAATCCATATTTGGGCTCCCTCTCAATTCCGTCTTATTCCAGGTGTGCCTCATATCTATCTTGATTTATAGCAAAGTAAAGACCTTAAGGAACATCAACACCGCCCTAGAACACAAAACAGTAAGTGTTTCGGAGACGTCCCAAATAACTTCCAGCAACTATAAAGACAGCACAACAGTGAATAAGCACTGCTGATATGATCTCTTACACCCTGAAACTGAAGAATGTCCAATACACGAAACTCTTAAACACACACACACACACACACACACACACACACACACACACACACACACACATATGTTTTAAGTCTACAGGGAGATCAATAAACTCTCAGGAGTATTCAGCGAGAAGGATCCAAGGGCCTGCTCTTCATTAAACATCTCTACAAATACTAATCACATCAGCAATCAGTCTGACCTCGCTACACTTAAACACTCACTCCACTCTCCACTAAAGGTACGGGTTAAACACACACTCCATTACATGCTCATTTGAAGCTATGCACGGGTTAAATACTAGCAAACACTCCCACATGTTAACTCACATGTCAAACACTGGAAAATATTAACTCCAGTACACACTTGGGGTTTCCATGATGGTTGGAATGTTGGAATGTTGAAATGGAGTTTGGAATGGTAGAACTGGAATTGGAATGGTGCTCTGGAATGCTGGAATAGTGTCTGGAGTGGTGGAATGGTATGCAGAATAGTGGAACAGTGGTCAAAATGGTGTTTAAAATGGTATTTGGAAATAGTGGAATGGAGTTCAGAATGGGGAAATAGTGTTTGGAATAGAAGAATGGTGGAATGATGCTCTGAATAATGAATAGTGTTGGAAATGGTGGAATGGTATTCAGAATAGTGGAATAGTGTAATGGTGTTTGGATTGGTGTTCAGAATGGTGGAATGGTGTTCCGAATAGTGGAAAGGTGATGGGAATGGTATTTTTTGGAATGCTGTTCTGAATGGTGAAATAGCATTCAGAGTGATGTCCAGGATAGTGGAAGAGTGGTCAAAATAGTGGAATGGATTCAGAATTATGGAATAGTGCCAGGAATAGTGGAACGGTGAAATGGAATTCTGAATAGTGGAGCAGTGGAATAGTGATTGGGATGGAGTTCAGAAAGGTGAAATGGTATTCCAAATAGTGGAGCAGTGGAATAGTGATTGGGATGGAGTTCAGAATGGTGAAATGGTATTCCGAATAGTGGAGCAGTGGAATAGTGATTCGGATGGAGTTCAGAACGGTGAAATGGTATTCCGAATAGTGGAGCAGTGGAATAGTGATTGGGATGGAGTTCAGAAAGGTGAAATGGTATTCCGAATAGTGGAGCAGTGGAATGGTGATTGGGATGGAGTTCAGAATGGTGAAATGGTATTCCGAATAGTGGAGCAGTGGAATGGTGATTGGGATGGAGTTCAGAATGGTGAAATGGTATTCCAAATAGTGGAGCAGTGGAATGGTGATTGGGATGGTGTTCAGAAAGGTGAAATGGTATTCCAAATAGTGGAGCAGTGGAATGGTGATTGGGATGGTGTTCAGAATGGTGAAACGGTATTCCGAATAATAGAGCAGTGGAATAGTGATTGGGATGGTGTGGTGGAACGGATTCATGATTAAGGAATTGTGTCAGGAATGGTGGAACTGTGTTCCGAATGGCATTTAGAACGCTGGAATGGTGTTCAGAATGGTCAGGTGATGTTACGATGCAGGTATTTATGCCAGCAATGACATGTCACACATCCTGTTTTCTCTTTCAGTGTGCAGTACAACGCTCATGACGCTATCCTGGGCAACGGATGACACGTGTTCTCCGATTTGCATATACGTCCATTAAACTTAAAGCAACAGAAAGAAGAAAAACGTGTCCCTGGTAATAGATACAATTCAGAACAAAATGGTGCGATTTAAATGTGAACAATGATGCATCTCAGACTATAATCACTCGAGCATTCAGAGGAACACTTCCCTCAAGGCGTTGTGGCCGCTTACGGTGAACTGTGCTAATTACTGTATGAGGAGTCAGGAATGAGATGATGAATAGGTGACTGCACCCTGAGCGTTTAAAGTTTAATGACAGCTATGTCAATTCATACAGAGAGTAATCATATAATTACTGCTTGCTACTTCTGGTGCATTTCCAAACAAGAACCCTGTATTCAGAGCCTATTAAAAATCCACTGTTGTATAGTAAACAATACCTTATGTCTAATATAAACCTACATAGTGACTTATTTACAGTTTATAAAGCATGTATAACTTCATAAAGTCAGGCTGCATAACAATTTCTGTTCACTAGGTGAACCATTCAAATTCTCACAATTTCTGTTCACTAGGTAAGTTATTTACTATAACACAGGCCCTGATATATTGTTTCTACCACAGGTTATAACGCATTATTACATGTAGTACAGATAACATACCAGAGACTGTGATACAGTGAATGCCTTTCTGAAGTCATATACTACATGCTTTATGACATGTTATGTGTATAACTATAACCCAGGTTCTCATTATCTGTACCACAGCTTATAACGCATTATAACCTGGGTCACATATAATAGAAGCTGACAGGAGTTTATAAAAAGCATATATAAACATAATATTACTTTATTAATATTCGCATTCACTATGAAACTGGTTCTAATATAGTATCTACACCACTGGTTATACTGCATTATAGCTTGTGGTACAGATAGGATACCAGAAACTGTCATATAATAAGACAGATAATAATTAAAAGCGTTCTATGCTATTATATGTTTATAACACATTATAAATCTGTTTATAAAGCTTTATGAATACAGATTTGATTGAAAGTGTTACCAAGAAAAAGACATCAATTCATAACCCATTGTATTTAGGCTGCATGTACAATGACTTCAGGACATGTTATAATGTAGTCATAAGGCATTACAAGGTTATAATTATTTATGTAACATTGTTTATAATGCATTTATAAATTGTTCTCTTTAAATTACTCTTATTATAGCATATACTGCCATATATCTCCTCATATGTGCATGGGGTATGTAAAGTGGGACTTGGTGATTATAACATGTTATAATGTAGTCGTAAGGCATTAAAGACAAAGTTATAATTATTTATGTAACATTGTTTATAATGTATTTATAAATTGCTCCCTTTAAATTACTCTTATTATAGCATATTATATTGCCATAATATCTCCTCATATGTGCATGGGGTATGTAAAATGATTATAACATGTTATAATGTAGTCATAAGGCATTAAAGACAACGTTATAATTATTTATGTAACATTATAATGTATTTATAAATTGTTCCCTTTACATTACTCTTATTATAGCATATTATACTGCCATAATATCTCCTCATATGTGCATGGGGTATGTAAAGTGGGACTTGGTGATTATAACATGTTATAATGTAGTCATAAGGCATTAAAGACAAAGTTATAATTATTTATGTAACATTGTTTATAATGTATTTATAAATTGCTCCCTTTATATTACTCTTATTATAGCATATTATATTGCCATAATATCTCCTCATATGTGCATGGGGTATGTAAAATGATTATAACTTGTTATAATGTAGTCATAAAGCATTAAAGACAAAGTTATAATTATTTATGTAACATTGTTTATAATGCATTTATAAATTGTTCCCTTTAAATTACACTTATTACAGCATATTATACTGCCATAATATCTTATCATATATTTATGGGGTATGTAAAGTGATTATAACATGTTATAATGTAGTCTTAAGGCATTAAAGACAACGTTATAATTATTTATGTAACATTATAATGTATTTATAAATTGTTCCCTTTATATTACTCTTATTATAGAATATTATATTGCCATAATATCTCCTCATATGCGCATAGAGTATGTAAAGTGATTATAACATGTTATAATGTAGTCATATCGCATTCAATGCACTGTTACGATTATTTATGAAAAGACACCGTGACATTTCTGTTTATGCATTTATAAATCTCTTACTTTTAAGTGACGCTTATTATAGGACATTATATCTCCACGTGGGGGTGGTGATTATAACACGTTTATAACATCATACCACATGACATCATACCACATGATAACAAGGTGTATTTTTTTGCCTATGGATTTCCTATGAATGCATAAGAAGAGTATATGAACCAGATAAAAATGCTAGAATTCATAAAATTATAGATACAACCTTAATAGAGTGTCTTAACCAAGATATTTTTATGCCTATATAAGAATATATGATGTCATGTACCGCTTTGTGCTTTCACTAGAAATCCTCTTCCTAGTCCTGATGGAAAAGGAAACGTCTGGCAACCGTGGACGGCAGTCACGCTAATTATTTGTCCCTTCCATGGCAGAAACGCTTGGCTATCTAGTGCATGCATTTTAAGAGCATAATTAATAGACAGCGTATAAAAGACACAGTGCATCTCCAGTAATACTGACACACCAGTCATGCTGCTTCCTGTTCTACCACCTAATGTAGCAGCAAACCACATCAGCCCAGACCTCCTAATTGCCTGCATGACACAAACACTGAAGTGAATCTGTTTCCTGCAGTGTATCGCACATCATAGCTGGAGTATGAGGCGTGTAGATTAGCACAAGGACCAGCCTTTCGCTCAAATGAACGGAGCCGCTCTTCCGCTTTTTTTTATGCTAAATGACTTCCCAGAATTCCCTGACATTATCTCAGTACGCCAGCCGTCACTGGTGGACGTTTCCTCGTGACGGGAAGGACAGGTGAAAAGACGACGTGAGAGAATGAATAGACGGGAAAGAAGAACAACTTATTAGGAGTGTGTGTGTGTGTGTGTGTGTGTATGTGTGTGTGTGTGTGTGTGAGAGAGCAAAAGAGAGGGGAAGTCATAATTCTGAATGTTGTCTAGTATGTTAATCAGTTAGTCTATGCAGCTCTGATAATGTGTGTGTGTGTGTGTGTGTGTGTGTGAGCAATGGCATACGGCATATTTCCGCGTCATTAGGCCCAGTCACATCTTTCAGACGCACACACACACACACCAGAGACTCATTTATGTATAGGCATCTGTACACGGTGATAGAAAGTCCACATGAAATTAATGGACAGTGCATTCAACAGATGCTCTCTCTCACACACACACACACACACACACACACACACACACACATGAACAATAACGCTTACATCCACTCTTTGTATGTGTTTATGTGTGCGTGTATGCATGTGTATGCATGTGTGTGTATGCATATGTGTGTGTGTGTGTGTGTATGCATGTGTGTGTGTGTGTGTGTGTGTGTAAAGTCATCTCTGCAGTGTTGCCTCAGTGTCTTCATTAGGACAGGAATAACTGTAATTAGGGTTAACTCATAATGGCTGCGGACAGCAGAGCAAAATGAGCAGGGCTCATTTAGATCCAGTTTTATATACGCCTATAAAAATCACACACACACACACACACACACACAAATTGAACCCACATGCCAAGGCCCACATACAGAGTAACCAAATTAAAACAATTTAGAGCACTTAACTCTAAGAGGGTAGATTAATGCCAATAAAAGCAAGTATCAGAAGAGACGCTGTGGGTCCTACAGGCTAACGCTGCTTTAAAGGAATACACTAGCACTTCTCAGCCTGATCTCTCTCCACGGACATTTTAATACCCTCTTATAACAAACAAAACTAACCATACACATAAGCTCGTACTCCATCGCTTCAGTGCTACTGAACTAAACCGGGGCGATCCGGTCCGAGCCTGGCTGGTCACCAACAGTTTAAGCTGCTGCACGGAGACTTTGGCACAAAAGGAAGTGCAGGGAAGTGTATTCACACAGAAATCAATGCCAACATGACTACCAGGTGCATAGTACAAGTAAATAGTTTTTATTTCAGGATTACTTTGTAATATATAATTATTAAAACCCGCCAAAAAAAGTTTGTGAAAATGTACCATATCTGTCATTTGTTCATTGGCTTGAAGCTTTATTTAACACACCAAAGGACAAAGAAAAGGTTTTCAATGATCCGTATATTAAACATAAAACTATTTAGAAGTTGATGCCTCAAAAAAGTTGCCACAGAGGCATGTCTATCACGGGGTCACGTTCACTAGTCTGCATGTCCTCCCCGTGTCTGTGTGGGTTTCCTCCGGGTTCTCCGGTTTCCTCCCACTGTCCAAAGACATGCATGTTAGGTTGTTTGGTGTCTCTAAAGCGGCCTAAAGTGTGTGTGTGTGTGTGTGTGCCCTATGAATTGGACCCTGTCTAGGGTTGTTCCTGCCTTGCGCCCTATGCCGCTGGCTAGGCACCGGCTCTCCCGTGACCCTGAACAGGAATAAGCGGTTTAGATAATTAATGGATGGATGGATGGATGGATGGATGGATGAATGAATGGATGGATGGATGGATGGATGGATGAATGGATGGAATGTGTGGTCGATGATCATATACTTAGACGTCACCAATCTGCATGACACTTGCTCGTTTCCCTTCATTCTTGCTCTTTCTCTCACGGCGGTCATATCTCACGCTGCGGTATCTAGTTATTAGCCTACGTATTGTGAATTAGCCACCCACAAACTACGCACTTACACACACAATCATGAGTCTTAGCAAAAGTATTGTCACTTTCCGCCCCAAACTATGTCCTTATACACATACACTAAAGTGAATGGTGCTGATGCTAATGTCACTGCTTCGCTGCAATCACACTCGCATTTTCTTCAGGAAATGCACTTCTCTAGTTACATTTACATCCACGGCATTTGGCAGACGCCCTTATCCAGAGTGACTTACATTTATCTCATTTACACAACTGAGCAGTTGAGGGTTAAGGGCCTTGCTCAGGGGCCCAACAGTGGCAGCTTGGTGGTGCTGGGTCTTGAACCCCCAACCTTCTATTCAGTAACCCAACACCCTAACCATTGAGCCACCCCTTTCCTGAATGACATGTTACTATGGAAACGAAAACGTATCAGAACATGCGTATTAGAACGTAATGCAAAACGTATTAGAAGCATTAATATAAACCGAAACAGGAAATACTCAATAATCAGAGCCGTGCCGGTCTGGAAAATGAATCCACACCATCCGTGCACTGTGTGTGTTTTGCGTAAATATTTATTCCCAGAATGCACAGACTGTGCACAGACTCCTGTGTTCCCATACAGACTAGGAATTTTGACTAAACCGCATTTCTGCTTGTTTTTCGGTACATGGAAATGCGTTGAAATTCTTGTCTGTGCTAATCAGTCAGGTCGTACGGCTGCGATAGATAGAGATTAGGGTGAAATACAATGCGGTTTCCTTTAAGGCCATATGTCTGTGGTAAACTCGATTTTGCACACACCCAAACACACAGACACACACACAGACACACACAGACACACACAGACACACACAGACACACACAGACACACACAGACACTCAGACAAAGCAGCACTAGGCACTAGCCAGACGCAGAAATCTGCGGATCAATCGATACCTGCACAGCTGCTGCCAGTCTCCCTCTCTGTCATCACCAATAATAAATAATGGATGACACACTCACATGCTCGACCACACTTCCGCCATGTGCCCTCAGAACAGGAAAGATGCTCTCTCTCTCTCACACACACACACACACACACACACACACACACACGGAGATAAACACATCTCTGCGAGTATCGATCAGATCTTTCATTGTAGGAATTGTCTGAAAATGGAAAAGTGTTGTTAAAACTCTTCCTTCTCAGAATCTAATCACAAACCGGATCAGATTCTGAAGGATGCTAAATAAATATCAGAGAAACGCTGAATAAATATTGACTTTTTTTTTTTAACCGGCTGAAATAAAAATAAATAAAACACCAGTATCGGATTGCAACGGGTTTTTTTTTGCTTTTTCTTTTTTTTTTTTTGTATTTCTCACCTGCTGGATTTCACACATGGCACACGCTCTGAGCGCAGCGCCGTTACAGCAGCCAGACCGCGAGCTGATCGTTCTGAAGGACATCTTGTACGACGAGTGATTACACACACCGGTCCTCATGTCTTTACACTGACCATTGATTAGTCTGCTAATACTGCTCACTAACAGCAGATCTATACCGTTCCCCTGTGTGTGTAAAGTGTGTGTAAAGTGTGTGTGTGTGTGTTTTCTGATCTTTGTCTTAAACTGCCACATTTTTAAATGTTAAGTATACCAAAGTTCAAAGACTTCCAAAACAAACTAACACCGTACGAGCTATGAACAAATCCATAACGTGTTATAATGCATTTATAACCATACATACTGCTTTTATACTGATGTACTGCTAATTATTTATTATAGCGTATGGCGATGCTTAGAACGCACCCATAAAAAAGTAAAGATAAAATGAGTTATAGGTTGTGTTTATAACACTGCACAAGTATTTTCATAACTACTGTCTTTTCATTTTCATAATACTTATTTAATACTTAATACAGAACACTCATAATACTTATATTTCCATGTATTTAAGTACGGTGACGTATTTTAGGCAAAATAAATAAATAAAATAATTACACAGCATTTCCCAGTGCTTTATGTGTCAAAATAAAATTTTATTAAATAGAATGTTAAAGTAAAAAATATATATATTCATTAATGAATCAATTACTAAACAATTAAAATAAATTAAATAAATATAAAAGAAAATAGAATTCAGGAAATTTATTGCTGGCTAAATCTGTTAATCATGCCAAAAATGATTAATTATATTATTATAAAAATTATATTATGATTATGATGATGATGATTATTATTATTATTATTATTATTATTATTATTATTATACTAGAGGCAGAAACCCAACTAATAAGACGTCTTACAAATTTGTACACATTTCAAATTGGCATGATAACAGCCATGTAGCAGGAGTGTGACTGAGTATTGGACGTGTGCTGTGTATGTATATCTGTACTGTATCTATAACACTGAATAAGTGTGGAGAGGTCACTATGTACAGAATAAGCGGAGAGCTCTGGTCTCCTGGCAGACGGTGATTTCACTGCTGCACACACATCAATACTCACTTTACTGTGTGTAATATTATATTTGTGGTAAAAGGTGGGAGTGGGAGAGAGAGAGAGAGAGAGAGAGAGAGAGAGAGAGAGAGAGAGAAATAGAGGAGTGGAAAATGGCCTTTTGATGTCCAGGACATAAATCCCTTATTTTGGTATTAAAAAGGGATAAAATACCATGAAGCCCTGTGGATAGAAAGGCGAATGGAGAGAGAGGGAGAGAGAGAGATAGAGAGAGAGAGAGAGAGAGAGAGAGAGAGAGACAGACAGAAAGGGAGAGTGCTCTGTGACTGTGATGCGAGAGCCCTGAACATGTCATCAGATAAATTTTAACCATAGTGGAGGATAAGTGGGGTCAGAGCAGCTAACACTCACACCTCCTGTAATTCTAGCAAGAATAGGACATCCACACACACCCACACACACCCCCACAATCCCACACACACACCCACACACAGACTCACAATCCCACACACACCCACACACAGACTCACAATCCCACACACACTTACTAGTACATCTAAAAATTTATTTAATAAAATTAATTAAAAAAAAAAACATTTATAAAAATTTAACATAGTTGAAAAAGTTAATTTTTTCATAATTTAATTTGAAAAAGGTAACCTGTCGGATATTTTATATTCTTTACATATGAAGTGGCATATTTCTAGCCTTTGTGTTCATTTTGATCATTATGCCCTACAGCTCAGGAAAATCAGAAATCCAGTATCTCAAACAGTGTATATATACAGGGGTTAGACAATGAAACTGAAACACCTGTCATTTTAGTGTGGGAGCTTTCATGGCTAAATTGGACCAGCCTG
>JAOVYV010000035.1:3355928-3367374 GCA_025674545.1 Hassar affinis | reverse complement strand
TACTGGTGCAATGTGAAATTAATGAAGATTTGGCCACCAGGCTGGTCCAATTTAGCCATGAAACCTCCCACACTAAAATGACAGGTTACACAATTTGCAGCTTAACTGGGAACAGGTGAGGTCATCAAGACTGAAGGAGCATCCAGCAAAGGCTTAGTCTTTGTAATGAAGGATGGTTCGTGGTTCAGCATTTTGTGCCAAACTTCAGGAGAGCATTGTCAGTAAGTTCAGATACAATGTTTCTCAGTGCGAAATTGCAAATTACAGATTGCATTTTTAGAAAGGGAAAAAGTTCTGTACATCTTTCTTGTGCCAGTGTTTACTCTTAAAAGCACTACCCAAATAAACTGAAAGTCAATTAGCAATGCTTAAGTGTCTGTGATACTCTTATTAAAGATTAAAGAAGCCAATCATAAGTAATATTAAATAAGTGATTGAAGCAGATTTACACTGATGATGATATAAATCTCCCAGATTATTGAGTGTGTGTGTGTATGTGTGTGTTTGTGTGTATAGGCTGATCTGTTGAGGATGAAGTGAACGTGTGTGTCTAATGTGAACAGTCGACGTGACCTTTTCTTTGGCAAAGATCGGGCATCTGGCTATCAGGAGCATATCAAAACCGAAACTCCAGCTTTCGGAAAGGTCAGGACACATGTTGCAGAGATGTTTGGTATTAACTTTCTGACAGAAAGGCCTGTCTTTATGAAGATGAGAAAGCCAAAGGATAAAGGTAGAGTAGTTATAAGTCTGTATTATTACTGTGCTGCAAAATGCACTACTGCTTACAATATTTGAAACCGCATCATTGAGCAGTGCTGCCTCGCTGCTTTAGGGTCCTTGGTTTTGAGCTTGAGCTTGAGGTAACTGTCTGTCTGGTGTTTTTCTGGTTCTCAGTATCTGTGTGGTTTTCCTCCAAGTCCTCCTGTTTAATCAAAAATCCCCAAAACATGTAGGTGGACTGGTTTAAGCTAAAGATAAAGATAATTAGTGTGTGAATGAGTGTCGGCATGGTGCCCGTGATGGACAACCTGTCTGGTCCTGTCCAGGTGTATTCCTGAATATCTATGTGTTCCTGGGATCCACTGTGATCCTGACCAGGATAAAATATGACTGAACAAAAGATATCACTGTGTCTGAGAAACCAAATGGTCACATAGTGTATGCTAAAAATATTAATAAAAATGATTCACTAAAAGCATGCCAGTACAAAGGTATGAATATCCCTGATTATGAGCATAAATTATAAAAAAAAAGGTTAATAATTTATAATACTTAACAGTAATTTCTCATCACTTTAACTTCTTAGCAGATTTTGGATCCAATCAGTCCTCCATTTTCTTGTTAGAACCTAGAATTGTGCTATATGATGAGAACTACTTTATATAGAGTTTTATATACCCCATAAAGACACCATAAATCTGAGGGGTCGGGCGATGATTCATGGGAGAGGAAAAGAAAAAAGCTCTGATACACAAATCTGTTTTCAGTGTTTGGACTTTTTCCTCTAATCTTTGGTTTTTGATGAGGTATTGGATCATATGAACATTTATTGAAATGAAACCATGTGAAAAAAATCATTATTTGGTGAACATCTGAAATGTGACCCGAGTTCACACTGCATTTTGTAAGATGTGAGAAGCCAAAGCATTTGGAAGCTGTTTGGTTTGGTTTAAATCGTTTTTCTTTGTATTCTAAAAGCTTGTTATATTGTCCATTGTGTGCAATCTTCATCTTAAAAGTCTAGGCAGTAACAAAAACTGTCAAGCAAATGTTGCAGAGTAGAAAGTACAATATTTCTCTCAGAAATGTAGCGGACTGTATAGGTAATACTGCAATTTGTTTTTAGTAAATGGGATCCATTTTTATCTTATTTTGCTTCACTCCATAGTTTGCCAATTGACTGATTCCCTCGGGGGGAGGGGTTTTATTTTATTTTATTATTATTATTTATTTATTTATTTATTTATTTATTAAATTTTTTTTTAAAGAACTCTATTTTATTTTATTTTTGGGGGCGATTGAGCATGTGTAGCTCCCGAGTGGCGCAACGACAATGCGTTCGTCCTATCATCTGGAGATCGCTACTTCAAATCCGGGTGATGCTATAGCTGCCCGTAGCCGAGAGCTCATAGAGCAAGATTGGCCATGCTTTTTTTTTGGGAAAAATCCCAAAAAAAAAAAGTATGAGGACGTGTAGGTGGTGGTATGTGGGGATTTTGGGTTAAAAAGAAAGAGAAAAAATGGGGAGGCATTGTTTTTATTCTCTGTATCTGTACTTTTATCTGTACGATATACAAACTTCTCATTAAAAAAAAAAAGAAATGTAGCGGACTGGAAGTGTAAAGTAGCATGAAATGGAAATACTCAAGTAAAGTGCAAGTACCTCAAAACTGTAATTAAGGTACAGTACTTAAATGAGCTTACTTAGTTACTCTTTAGTTTAATCTTACCGTAGCAGTTTGATGATTGGATGCAGAACTGTAATGTATACACTATTTATACTGAAGGTTTCATCTTTCCTGCTTTGCACAGGCCAAACTTTTCTTCAGACCATTTTCTATTCATGTTTTGGATTGTTGACTTGTCTTGTTACCACATGCAAACCTTTGCAGTTAACTTTATGAATCATAAAGTGCGATGAATTTACAGGTAATAACCTGCCAACATGGCAAAGTTGAGCATAGTATTCTTCACACACTTGTAGAGACCCAGTGTTGTCTTCATGCAGCCTGACATGCAGAATTAGTAAAACAAACTAGACATCCATAGTGAGAGCAGATAAAACAGAAACAATGTACTATATGTAAATGTGAATTTAATTTGCCAACCCTGAGTCTTCTTGCCTTTGTAGCTCCCACATTACTGAGAAGGTCAGAGGGTGCGTTTCTGGGTCAGTGGCCTTCTTTTGGGGGGGTTGTGTGGGGCTTTTGTAACAAGGGCCAGGTCATACACAATAGATAGCAGAAACTCGACAACAGCTGCACTGTTCTCAGCTACACAAATGAGCCCTGATGAACTTATCTCATTGTTCTTTCCATCTGACCCTTCTCGCTCTTCGATTCGGAGCCGGCAAATTCAAATCATAAGGCTTCATTGGAATTGACATCCGGTTGGAAATGGTTTGGGGTGGAGTAGGTGTCTTATCTTGTAATTCATTTGACATGGAGCAGAGAGAAAGCATAAGCAGAACAGGGCAGAGTGAATCAGTGTGAGTGTGTGTGTGTGTTTGTACTCTGTAGTGTGTATTGATTATGCAGTGTTGACAGAACACTTTTTTTTGTGAATGACATGACTTAAATATTAAATATAATTGGCTCTGGAATAAGTGTATTACAGATGCTCCTTGGATAGACCTTGCTGTCTAACGGAGAATGTTATCAGGTCGTTCAGCAAAATGCTCTGTAGAAGGTTGGATAGTAATAGTACAAAGATAAGATTCTGGAAAGATGTGATGTAATGCTGGGTTTTTTCACTAATGTTCTCAGAAGTGCCAAAATTATTAAAAGGGGAATTCTACACAATTCTAGAATTTGACCACAAAATATATGTATAGTTCTGCAGTAAATTGGATTTTGATTTGATTGCAAGCTAATAATAAGTAACTCATTGATTGATTAACTGATTGACTGACCCAAAGGAGATTAGACTACCTTAATGTGCATTTCTGCCACCAACTGGACTGGAGTGTGGAGCGCTGGTTTTGAGTAGATAGTTAACTCATCACAATAACAAACCAATAACTGTTAATCTCAAAGGATAGACTGGGGCGACCAATCAAAAAGCCACACCCATGAGTCAAAAAGAGCAAGAGCAAGACATTACACATGTCAAGGTATTAAAACTTGACATTTTAGCAACCAAACATTCTAGAAACCTTCATAAAACATTGTAACCTAAAATTCGGAGCTGTTTACTTGGTAAACATGGTAAAGACATCAATGTTTAATTAAACCAGGATGTAGTGCAAAACATAATATAGGCTGCTGGCTTTTGCATGCAAAACAAAGAAGTAAGTGTGACCGTCAAAGTCTCCAGAAGGGCTGTGGCAGATTCTCCAAGAATTCTCCAAGTTTGACTCAGTAAAACTTAAAAGCTAATTTCCGTGCAAAATTACACACACTGGGGAACACTGTTTAAGAAAAAGACACACCATATATGGACTTCCTTTAGTTTATTTCTGTTTCCTGCACTTTATAGTATTTTCTTTTATATAGAAACATCTTTATTTTCGAAGGCACCTTTGCTTTGCGAGTCTTTGCGTGTGCCTTATTAAGACTTCTGCATCGTACTTACAGTAATTATCTAAGTTTTACTGAGCGTCTTGGAGAATCTTCCACAGCTCTTCTGGAGACCTTGTCTGTCACACTTTCTTCTTTTCATGCATGCAAAACCCAGCAGCCTTCATTATGGTTTTTTTTTGTCAAGAAAAGTGTTATTTTAATTTACATTTTAATTAACATTTTCATTTATTGTTGGAAAAGTAGCATTTGGAAATATAAAAGCCTTTTTTGTACTGACTGAATAATGCAGAACTAAAGAAAAAAAAGAACTCTAATAACGAAAGTTGTACCTAAAAATAATAGGGTGCTTAAGACTTTTTCACAGGATTGTAAGCTGACTAAAGTATAAAGATTTAATACCTAATAAGCTATGAATGTCTTTACTATTTTGAACCACTGTGTTAACTGTATGTATCTGTCTCGTACACTGTCCTTACAGTTTACATTTAAGGCATTTGGCAGACACACTTATCCAGCAGAGTGCGAATTACCACATCATAATTGGGGGGGTACCACTATCATATCAGCCACCCCCCCCCGCCGGGTCCGTCCCATACTAATTTAAACAGACTTTGCTTATCTTGCTAACTAACGTTGGTAACTAGCGTTAACGTCCGTCCACAATAGCTTACTGGCCTAAGTGGGTATGAGTATTCACGTATTAGATGTGACATGAGCTTTAATAAATTGGAGTAAATAACACATTTTCAACAGGCTAAAAGTTGGTTAGCAGCTAATATTAACAATGCACGTCGTCTTCTGCAAATCATCAGCTAGCTTCAAAATCATGAACTCACCGTGTACCTGCTACTGAATCACGTGACTATGGTGGTGGCCTGGAAGTGGTTGCTTCTAGCACGATCCAGCGCTAAAGTGAATAAAATTGTACGGTCCACAATAGGGGTGTCTGTCTGAAATCGATTTACATTGAAATGTTCCTCCTGTAATAAGAAAGCTGAATGGGAGTTCGTTTGAATTATGTATTTCTTTTCACAATAATAGAAAAAATATCATACCCCCCAAAACTTATTTTTTTGTCTCATTGGGAGTAATTTGAACTATGTTATCCAGAGTGACTTACATTTATCTCATTTATACAACTGAGCAGCTGAGGGTTAAGGGCCTTGCTCAGGAGCCCAACAGTGGCAGCTTGGTGGTACTGGGTTTTGAACCCCCATCTTTCTACTCAGTAACCCAACACCTTAACCCCTGAGCCACCCCTGCCCTTACTTTGTCCTTACAGAAGCATTAATTATTGACGTAGCAATGTTACTTTTTATTATTTGTGCATCCAATTATTATTATTATTTGATTAGCTGTTCTGTTTAATGCATTCTGCAGTAATTAACCGAGAACCGATAAGGAAATATATGGCTACTTAATTTTTAATTAATTGTGTAAACCACCTGATCATTAGAATTAAGAAGTCATAAAACCAGAAAATCAGTAAAAAAATCAGTAATTAATGCTTCTATAATGACAAGTACGGCTGGTTGAGAAGACGCAGCTCAAATTGGATGTCATTATGATTTTTTCAGCGTAGTCATTTAATATGTTGTAAGTCATTAAGTATTACTCAGCATACTTTATTCTGAGGTTTAATTTATTGTTTTGAAATGAACCCAACACTTAATTACTTACCACCAAGTTAACAAGTCCTTAAGCATTAAATAAGGATCCATGCTGTAAAGTGTTACCACAATTATCATTATTATTATTATAATATAATTATAATTATGGCCAGTGGGTTTTGCATTTATTAAGTGATATGGGTTCAGACATATCGAACCTGCATACTGATGAGTTGATGAGTTGATTTAATCCATATAATATTGGTTTAACGGGCAACACAGTGGCTTGGTGGGCAGCACCATCGCCTCATAGCAAGGTCCAGGGTTTGATCCCCGGGTGGGGTGCTCTGGGTCCTTTCTGTGTGGAGTCTCCATGTCCTCCCCGTGTCCGTGTGGGTTTACTCCAGATACTTCCTCCCACAGTCCAAAGACATGCACATTAGGTTGATTGGTGTCTCTAAAGTGGCCCTAGTGTGTATGAGTGTGAGTGTGTGTGCCCTACGATGGATTGGCACCCTGTCTAGAGTTGTTCCTGCCTTGCTGCCGGCTAGGCACCGGCTCTCCCATGACCCTGAAAAGGAATAAGCGGTCAAGAAAATGAATGAATGAATGAATATTGGTTTATAAGATATACAATTAAATGGGTCATGGTTTGTAGTGATTGTGTGATTTAGACTCATAGAATGAAGGATGGGGAATGTTTTTCTAACATCTGGGGGATAGAATCTGAAATAACACTGCTGGCACAAACGGAGTCTAAAGGAAGGAAAATATTTGTATTTCCGTCACATTTAATGAAGCGCCCTGGCATTTCCAAAATGCCCCTAAAATGTCTAATATATGAGGTTTCTGGAATCGAACAGTTCCTATCAAGCCTAAAGAAGTTCCCAAAGAGAAAGAAACAGGACAATCCCGGGCCATTTTTCAGCCAAGTGGCCCGTGATGTATTGTCGTGTTCCCTATATGATAAGCAGGAAAGATTATTTTTTTCGAAAACGTAGTCAGTGGCTGAGTATTTTGTCGAAATTCATACATTGTTGAAAAATAGGACCCAAGTTGGCATGGCAACAAATCTCCCAGGGAAGGAAAAGGTCATAGTGGCTATAAATTCATTGCTTCAGTTTGAATGAGCTGGTTTCCTATTATCATCTCCATTCGGCTATATATTTTTCCATGTTTCTCTCTCTCTCTTTCTCTCTCTCTCTTTCTCTCTCTCGTGATTGTTCACGCACACTCCTTCTTCATATAAATGTAGTGAAACACAGCTCCAGATCAGAACAAGCTCATGATTTTGATTTTCTGTTTGCAAAGTAATAAACATTGACAGGAGAATGGGCCCTGGGCTCGGGCCTCTAATGAGAAAATGAAATTAGTTTTTCAGCTGACTGCTCAGAAACATTTTATACATTATAATCAAGCATTTATTTGAGTGTGCCTGCCTTCTAATGTATTCGCTTCTGCGCACGTGTGTTTTGAAAGTCTGTTCTCTCGTCTGTTTTTATTTGTATGCGTTTCTCTTTATTTTTCACAGCATGAGCCCTGCTGGTCTAGTTGGCCTCCTTGTTGAGGTCGTTCCACAAAGTGGTAGATTCAATGGATTTAGCCGTTAAGTATTGTTTTGTTAAAATGAACATTTGATTTCTTTGGCTCCTTTTCTTGAATCAATATGAACAAATCATTTTGTAAAGATTATTTTTTAAAACATCTCCTTCTGTGAACAGTTCTGATCACTGGAACATTTATTTCTTTGGCTTGGTAACTGAAAAGTGAAAAAATCTGTCATTATTAGTAACTAAATTATATGCTTGAATATAAATAACCAAAAATAAGACAAGATTATAAGGTGTTTAAATAATATTTAGCCGACACCCTAGAATCGCTTGCTGACAGATACTTGATATAAGGCAATTTAATGACCGTCTACAGTATGTATAATAAATAATAATAAAATACAGGTAAACACTAGAGATACCATTGATCCAATACCCAGGATTCTTATTGGCCCAATACCAGCAAAGAACGGAGAACAAAGAATAGGCTCGGATATCCGAGAAAACATATTGGATATTGGATCCAGCATTGGTATCAGAATTGGAAAGGAAAAAAAAATGGTATTGTACTATCTCAATTAAATATTTAGCTGACACCCTAGAATCAGTTACTGACAGAGTTGCTTGACATTTTATTCACTGGTTTGTGGGTGAGGGAGATCTGATTTCAACGTCAAATCAAGAGACAATTCAAAGACGATCCACAGTATGTATAAAGAAAATCATAATGGTAAACACGAGCGATGGCATCAATCCAATACCCAGTATTGCTATTGGCCCAATACCAAAAAAAAAGGAAAATGGTGACTCGTATCAGAGAAAAAGGTATTGGATATCGGCTCCTCCAGAAAACGACTGCAAAGAAAAAGAATGAAAATGGATTTCAAAAATAAATTTATTTTTTGGAGCTGGAAATGTTTACATATAAAGAAACTAAAGAAATTTATTATAGTTACAATGCAGGTTAGATTTGTCTAAACTAGTGGTGGATCATTCTCAGAACTGCAGGAACACTGATAAATACTGTGTCCACTCACTGACACACCTACCTAGTTGCTCCACCCTGTAGATGTAAAGTCAGAGACAGTAGCTCATCTGTTGCTGCACAGTTTGTGTTGGTCATCCTCTAGTCCTTCATCAGTGCTCACAGGACACTGTTGGCTAGATATTTTTGGTTGGTGGACTATTCGCAGCCCAGCAGTGACACTGAGGGGTTTAAAAACTCCAGCAGCACTGCTGTGTCTGATCCATTCGTACCAACACAACACCCACTAACACACCACCACCACATCAGTATCATTGCAGTGCTCAGAATGATCCACCACCCAAATAGTACCTGCTCTGTGCTGGTCCTGTGGGGGTCCTGACCAATGAAGAACAGATGGACTACAGTGCACCTAGGCAGTAGATGCGAGTCATACACTATGGTACTGTAGTGACTGACTTTAGAGAACTGTGAGGATTTTTTGGGTTTTGTTTATCATGCTATCAACACAAAAAAAGAAGGTTATTGAGTGGATCAGTGTAAGTAAAAAACCCCATAAAAACATAAATGATCAGACTTTTGTTGGTGGAGAGCTGACCTCAGGGTCTTCCATGCCCAGGGTTCTTAAAATGGCATCTGAAAACCACCAGAGCAGTTCTTAAAGTTATTAGCCATTTGATTTAAATGGGTTTAATCCAATAAGTAGCCGTATACGTGGACCTATAAATGCCAACTTGAATCTAATTCAATCTAATTGTAACAAAAATGTGCTCTGGGAGTGGAAAGTTCAGGAATATAAAGTTTAATAGGAAGAATTATTTGTTCATAAAATACATCTGTACTGACAGGGTATAGATTCTGAAACAGATAAAGAGTCCATGGTTGCAAAAAAAAAGTTTGAGAAAGTCTGTGTTATACTACAATACATAATGCTCAGTTTTCCTTTACTTTATATGCTTGAGACAGGATAAGAGGTGAAGTAATTTATATGAAAATATTTTGTTATTTATTAGGTTTTGCTTATGATCCTTCACTGTCAAACAGTCAAATAGAATAGGCTGGATTTTAAATAATTTTAAAAGAATTCAATCTTAGCCTATCCTTCATACAAGTCAGGCAGAGAAGCATTTTTCTTTTTCTTTTATAAACCTCTTCTGAATTGTATTTCAGTCAGTATATTATCTAACTACACTGAAGTACCAGAAAAACATGTTACTGGAGCCTATGCAAAATATACACCAATGCCATCTATGCACGTTATTGGTTGCATCCACCAGTCCAGTCCACCAGTATATAAAGTGATAGACATCTGTGGAAGCTTCTAGAGCTGTTTCCACCATGAGAACGGCAAGTTATGACAATTTTGCGATTTCCTACACGGTTTATTAGTTGGAGCTCGTGAGATGGGTCATAGCGTTTCAGAGGTAGAAACAGTTTGGATTTTTATGTATGACTGTGCAACGTTCACTCCAAGATCCCATGGGGGACCTACCAAGTACTAACTGGTATACCAGTTTTTCTGGTACTTCAGCATATATGCTGTTTCTTCACATCGTCACAGGTGGTATGTTCTCTAGTGCAAAAATATCATACCTACATTTTATATTTATATTTCCTATATTTACTGCATGTGGCCCAATTACCTCTGATCTCTCTCTCTTTTTTATCTATGTACACATCATCTGAAGAGAAAATAAAAGAGGGATAGAGCTGGGATTCTGTTGCAAGTGCCCTGGGTTTTATTACCGATATAACAACAAATCTACGACATCTGTGCTTCCAATACAGCGGCTACGCTCTACATGGATGTCGGTCATACTTTCTAATTTAGTCTGCAATATCAAAAGATGTGTTGACATTCTGTATTCATAAGCATTCACAATTCATTATGTCTTCAATTGGTTATGAAAAGCATTTTGAGAGAATGATCCAAGCCTCCATTAAACATCTGCATTTAAAAAAAACAACAAAAAAGGTAGCAGGACTTCATCTGGCATGGCGATCAGCGGTATGTTCCGATTACTCCAAGGAAAGCACATGTGTAGTCAATTATTCCACTTAGCAGCATGCTTTTAAAAGCCTTTTTCTGGTTACAGCTCTGTCCATGTGGATTTGTATCCATTTGATGTCTTAGTCTCACATCAGCTTACTGGAATGCTGCCCTTCAATAATGTAAGTTTCTGTTTAAAATGTCTATCTGCAAGGAGAGTTAAGCTGACAAATGTCTGCTACGTCTCTCTTGCTTTAAAACAGTTAACCGCAGCAAAGTCAAGGACAATGTGCTCCTGCAGTTACTTTAAAGTCTCCAGTCCTGAAGAAAATGAGCATGATATCTGTTGTTGCAATTTTGAATCACAAAAGAGACAACTGGAAGAGAAAACTTTAACCAGACACATCGAGACATACGGTAATTATCCTTGATCCTTGAATGGTAGGTTCTTTGGTCTGTCCAGATCTCTTGCCTCCTACTCAGTACACTCTGTTAAAATCTTCCAAATTTTCAACTTTTATGCTAATATTAACGCCGTCATCGCTGTCATCATTGTGTAGATTGCTAACTAGCTGAGCAGACATTTCTGTAATTAAGCACAGTTGTGTCAAATAACTGCATGGCATTCTGGAAATTCAAGTCTCTAGTCTTTTAAATTGGATTTTTCATTAAAATTATGTTGACTGTTACTAGAACAGGTTTAAGTTACAGCTAACTTTTCATGGGGATAACAAAAGTACAGCACCATCACTAAACACATCGGCAGTATTTCAATATAAATATCTAACGCCTTCCATGGTGGAAGTTTCTTTTAAAAGCAATGCAGTTTTTTTAGAAAGCTGTTCTAAAGATGATATGAATACAGAATGATATGAATTAAAACTAGACGTTGGATTGAGTAACCGTAAATAATACTTTTTCACAAGCAGACTTAGTATCTGAGTTGGAAATGTGTTGCTCATCCAAAATGAAATCCACTTTATACAAGGAGTTGGACAATGAAACTGAAACACCTGTCATTTTAGACCACAATAATTTATTAGTATGGTGTAGGGCCTCCTTTTGCG
>JAOVYV010000035.1:3263675-3276121 GCA_025674545.1 Hassar affinis | reverse complement strand
AAAAGGACGCCCTACACCATACTAATAAATTATTGTGGTCTAAAATGACAGGTGTTTCAGTTTCATTGTCTAACCCCTGTACTTATGTTCTAAATGAGAGGATGTTTTTATGCCTTGTTTTTTATATGCGAGTGATTAGACCCGGTTCCATATGACAGAACTTAGCTTTTATGGCACTGTTTGCTTATCATAGCTGAGAAAAAAAAAACAAAACATCAGAGTTGAGTGCATTCCTGGGATGTCAGACATGGAACCGGACACTGTGTGAGATTTGCTTTCAGCTCCTGCGCGCTATTACACACACCAACGTATCAAAGTGACCTGCCATGATTTAATAGCCTGCAAAAGAGAGGTATGGTCATGGCATGTTAACATCAAAGACACTCTGCGTCCCTGCATGGAACATTAACTACATGTTTATATGAGAGAAAGAAAAGTGTTTTTTAAATGCTTTCCTTTAATCCACAAGCCTGGAATTGACTAAATGATCCAAAAGAGCTGCTGCGAATGTTAAAGATGAGAAACGCTTGAAGAAGGAATGGAGCATTGATGTCGGAAGTGCATGCTAAACAGCGAGTATGAGTCGCTCAATAGCTGCTAGTGGTATTTACTCCATGAAAAAGTTCAGCTTTTGTTTTATCCTCAGCGTTTAAAGTAAGGTGTGGTGGTTGTGTATCCAGTGCTCATATATTTCAGCAAATAAAACATTGATGCTGCCTGTAAAGCCACCATCCTTCTTACTAGCCCTGCTCCAGACAATAGCACTTTGGTGGTAATTTGTTTCAGCAAAGATGTATGGCATTGTAAATATTTAAAATCAAATTTGGCAAAAAGACAGAGATGGATGTCTTACCCCCTGGGGCTAAGAAAGAAGACTCTCTCTCTCTCTCTCTCTCTCGTTCTCGTTCTTCCTCTCTGAATTATATATACTCTTGTTCACTGCCTCTAGGTGGCAGCACTGCTTTGCTTGTGATTATTTATTATTTAAAATTAATTTGAGTAAAAAACAGTAGTAATAATATATAAAATAATTAAATAATAATAATAATATAAAATAATAATAATAATAATAATGATTATTATTATTATGCTTATTATTATTTTATATAGTATCACATTACACTAAAATTAGAAAACATATTAAATAAAATTTTATTAGTAAATATTGTACAAAGGAGGGTAAAATCATTGAAGCAAAAAAAATCAGAAAATATCATAAAGTGAAAATAATAATGTGAATAAACCTTAAACATATAGACACATTAATATCTGTATATTATTTAGACAAATTTAATTATGTTAATATTTTAATGTTAATAGATTTTATCAATATATGAACATAACATTAATCATTATTATTATTATTATTATTGTTATTATTATTATTATTACATATAATAATAATAATCATAATAATAGTCAGAAAACAATAAAACCACATACAATAAAATCAGAAAACTTAAATAAATTAGTAAATATGAGGGGGGAACATATGTTAATATGTTAAAATTAATACATTTTATTAATATATTAACATATATAACATTAACATATTAATTGTATTCATTTATTATTATTATTATTATTATTATCATTATTATTATTATCAGTAGTAGTAGTAGTATATGCATTAAATTATACATAATAAAATTATAACACATAAAGCATCATAAAATACATAAATGGTGAAATGCACAAAATAAATAAATAAACATTTAACTGCTAACAGAAAACAGACAAACTGGCACTGAAAATTTTATGTATATTAATAATCATTAATAAAAAGATGCAGATACAGATGCTATAGACAAAAGACAAAAGAATAAATGTTTAATAATGTTTAATCAATATTTTGAAGAAAAAATCTCCTCTGATTGTCCTGTATTTCCCAAAATCTCTCCATATTCTGAACACTTTCTGTTTGAGGAAAAAATAAAAAAAGTCCAGTGAAACTTTGGAAGTTGTGATGAATGTAGAAGTGTAGACACTTGTTCCTCAGAGACGCCTGACTGTGCTGCTTGACGTATGACTACAGGCGTCTGTCTCCATCCGTCTCCTGGATGGAGTGGATGGAGGTACTGAGGCCGTGTCCTCTGGCCTGCTGTGATAAATGCTCTGTGTTTGGATGTTAGATAATGGTGGATATGAGTAATGTGTGTGAAAGCACTGTACATGCCACCTGCACATTATTATAGAGAGCCAAAAGAAGTCGACTGTAAGATCGGCAAAAATAAAATTGTCTTATAAATCACTTTAGTACTCTCTGTGTGGTGGCAAATGGATAGGTGTGTGTGTGTGTGTGTGTGTGTGAGTTCATCTGTGTGTGGGTTGTTTTTGCTGCGCTGTCTTTTAATTAAAGTGGGGTGTGTGCACGTGTGTGTGTGTGTGTGTGTGTGTGTGTGTGTGTGTGTGCTTAGTTGAGAAGAATGTACTCCTCTGTGGCAAAATGCTTCTTTAATATTTGATGTGCACCAACAGGTTTGTTTGCTTTTAGGAGTACGATGCAAGGCTGATGTATCGAGTGTGTTACGAGTGTGACGAAATGTGATGGAAAAACGTGAAACTCTTAAACATACTGCATCTTTTTTTTCTTTTTGAAAATGAACACACTTTTAAAAATCCAGGAGAAAGAGAAGTGCAAAATGTCCAACAAACATTAAAGCTGACGTTAAAACCGGTCTTAAAGTATAATTTCTGAACAAATCAGAAAGCAGAAGATGTCATGTGCCATTGGTAAGCTATCTATCTATCTATCTATCTATCTATCTATCTATCTATCTATCCATCCATCCATCCATCCATCCATCCTGTGCCCACTGTGGCTTGAGATTCCAGGCAGCGCTGACAGGGTAGCACCTGTTATTGCTTACTGCTGTTTGTAGGCCCTTTGTGCATTCTGAGATGCTTTTCTGCTCAACATGGGTATAAAGAGTGGCTATTTGAGTTACTGTAGCCTTTCTGTCAACTCAAACCAGTCTGCCTATTCTCCTCCTGACGGATATACTTCACATCATAATCACACATGAGCATACATTTTCTATGTCACATAACAACCCAATCTACAGGGTGGGCCATTTATATGGATACACCTAAATAAAATGGGAATGGTTGGTGATATCAACTTCCTGTTTATGGCATATTAGTACATGGGAGGGGGAAAACTTTTCAAGATGGGTGTTGACCATGGCGGCTATTTTGAAGTCAGCCATTTTGGATCCAACTTTATTTTTTCCAATGGGAAGAGGGTCATGTAACACATCATACTTACTGAGAATTTGGATTGTCCAAGCACCAAACACCAAGCACGGTGTTGCGGTGTTGCTATCAGTGTGTCAAGAGTGGGAGAAGAGGGTTGCATTGACAATCCAACACAATTTTATAAGTGGTCATAAACTTGTAAATAACTCATGAAAGAATAAAGTTATGTTAAAACCAAGCACATCGTTGTTTCTCTTGTGAAATTCTCAGTGAGTATGATGTGTTACATGACCCTCTTCCCATTGGAAGAAATAAAGTTGGATCCAAAATGGCCGACTTCAAAATGGCCACCATGGTCAACACCCATCTTTAAAAGTTTTTCCCCTCCCATATACTAATGTGCCACAAACAGGAAGTTGATATCACCAACCATTCCCATTTTATTTAGGTGTATCCATATAAATGGCCCACCCTGTATATCTAGAACATGGATTATTTAGATCAGGAATTTCCTCTAAATTAATTTCTGTAGAAGTGATACAGAAGCAAGAGCATTAATATAAACCTGTGATCTGATTTGCATTAGTAGCTATGGTCAGAATTTCTGTTATAGAAAACGAATGAACATCTTCTGACCAATCAGAATCAAGAACTCACAGGTCATATTCTTAGAAACTGTATAATAATACTGGTAGCAGTGCAGTGCTTAAAGGAATGCAGATATACAGGTCAAGAGCTTCTCTTAATGTTTTTTAGTCTTTAGATTCTGATCCTGTGCCCACTGTGGCCCGAGATTCCCGTTCTTGGCTGACAGGGCTGGCACCTGATCTCGTCTTCTGCTGTTTGTATGCCATCTGTGCATTCTGAGATGCTTTTCTGCTCACCGCAGTTTATAAAGAGTGGCTATTTGAGTTCCTGTAGCCTTCTGGTCAGTCTGCTTATTCTCTCATGAAACACTCTCACTGCTGCTCACTGGATGTTTTTTGTTTTTTGCACCACTCTGTAAATAGAAACTCCTCCAGGAGAGTTTCTGAAATGCTCAAACCAGCCAATCAGGTGTCGGCTAGCAAAGTCACATTTTATTTCTCTGATGATTGTGATGTTTTATAATAAAGTGGTTGCCTTCCTTAAAAAATATCAATTCTAATTCATTTTGAGCAGTGCATTAGATGTTGTATATTATACAATGTCTCACCGATGGCATAATAATAAGAGTGATGTTGGGTAAACTATCTCACCACACACACACACACACACACACATACACACACACACACTTAAAGGCAGATAGGCAGCTGCATTGTGGGAATGAACTATCAATCCCCTGTTACATGAAATTCATTTGTCACGTCTTAATGGCAGTGAACTTCTTCCTGTTAGCCTCTGTTGAAGACACACACACACACACACACACACACACACACACAAAGACACTTTAGTCAGTGTGTGTTCTAGTCATTCATCATTTCTTAGATAAAATCAGAGCAAGAGGGCATGCACACACACACACACACACACATACACACACTCAGGTGACCTCGTCTCTGAGACGAAATGCTTTATTAAGCCAGTTTGTGACACAGCACACAGGAAATGAATGCCAGACACGATTTCTGACCTCACCCTGACCTTCTCCCTAGCCTCTCTGGGAGTGTGTGTGTGTGTGTGTGTGTGTGTGTGTGTGTGTATGAATATATCTGTGTATGTAGGTATAGCCTGTGTGTTGATTTTCTAGACTGTACTCAGGGCCACTTGTGGATTAAACAGGTTCATTAATGGAAGTTCACTAAAATGTATAAATAAGGGGGATGCTGGTGTAATGGTTGTAATGGCAGAGCCATTTGAGCAGTAACAGTAAGAAATGTACATTTTCTAGGTTTTTTGCATGAACGCAGCTTGCAGGAAGCGAGCAGAGGTCAACCCAAGGTCACAGCCGGCTGGCATTAAGATTCAAATTGAAGAATCAATTAATGAACGTCCTCATTTTCAATTAATTTACCTGTAGTGTCTGTCTGAATAATTTGCCATTAACCTATTTATTTTATCTACAAGAGAGGATTGAGACATTGTTTAATAACAGGATTGTTATTAGATGCTTCCCACACTGAGGGGACATGAGATCAGATGTAAGACAAACAAATACAGTAATATCAATACAAATACATTACATAATGAAAAAAAATCATTTCAATAGTAATAATGAACAGTCTACAACACTGTCAATTAAACAAAGTCCATTCATTAGAACTGCATAAATATTTTTAATATTTTTAATGTAAAGAAAATGTGTGAATGATGGAGGAAATCATAGAGAGAGTTTGTATAAATAAGGTTGTTAGAAGGTATAAAAGGTATAAAAGAAAAAGATATATGTATAATTTATTTTATTTTATTTTATTTATTTCATTTAATATTATTATATTGAATTATTATTATATTTAATATTTAATTTAATATTTATTATTTAATTTTATTTATTCTTATTCTATTTCATTTTTTTTTGTTTTACTTAATTGAATTGAATTGAATTTTATTTTATTTTATTATTTTTGTGAACAGATTTTCCAGCATAAAACCATGTTAAAGAGAATGAGAAATTAAACACTAAATCAAATAATAATAAAAATAAAGTGAAAAAAAATGCAGGAGTGCAATGACATGTGTAAGTAAAATACATGAATAAAATAAATAAATAAATAAATATAAATAAATACAATGTCCAAAATGCAACAACAGTTACAATAATAGATATATGGAGACAATCATCCATGAGGCCACACTCTTTGAAAAAAAACTCAGAGTACACCTTTCCACTGATATTTTTTTCCCTAGAAAATGTGTGCATGTGTTCCAGAAATGTCTAATGTAAAACTAATTACAGATACACTGCATCCAAAATTCCATGTGAAAGATGGACATTAAGAATACAAAGGATGGATTTTCAGAGTATCGCCTCAAGAACCAAACTTGTAGAGTCTAAACCCAACCTAGTCAGCAGTCAGAGAGAAAAAGGTAAAATTGTATTTTCTGGTATTTCAAAGTAAACGGTGGAAAAGCTTTTCTTTTAAGGTTTCTTTTTTTTGCCGAACATAAAGTGAGAGATGGAAGAAGAGAAAGAGAAAGAGAACAGAAACAGGCTCTGAAGCAAGCCGAGCTCCTAACCGTTCTCCGCTCCTCGCATCTCTCCTGTTATCTTAATAAGTAATGAGACTGCCATGAGCTGACAATGAAGTATTTTGAAAATAGTTGTAATGTATAGCTGGTGAAGGGGCAGGCAGGCAGTGATGTATAGCACAAACAGGGCTGGAAACAAGTGAAATATTAATGGGCTGTTTCCCCTCCCAGTTAATGTGGGACTTACCTGATTGCTGTGGGGGACGGGGAGGAGGGTGAGGAGAGGGTGTGTGTGCGTGTGTGTAGAAAGGTGGTCATGGCTGGATGGTAGGTGAGTTTGAATGAGAACAGTTGGTGTGTGTGTGTGTGTGTGTGTGTGTGTATGTAACTTTACCTGGTCTATTCCTGTCCTGCTTTATTTATTGCCTTCTTCCATGCTCCATATAATACGTGGCACGGAACTATAAACCGGCATTACCTGCAATTAGCCAGGCACGCTCTGAATTCATTTATTACACCGTCATTAGTCATCAAATGCGGTTGTGGGACAATGCAAAATAATCATTTATTCATCTAAGTAACCTTACAGCCATGCATGTTTTTAAAGTTCTATTTTAAACACTGTTTTGTCTTTATTATGAACATATTTTAAACCGCTTTCTAGCTCGTCCTCGTGCACTTTTGTGACCCGTGCGCTGCAGGAATCTGGCCTGCTCCTGGTGCCACTCATAACGCATGACGTTGCTGGAGTGTGTTAATGCATTCGCCAGGCATGCTGGTCAGGCTTGCAGGCTTCTGTAAAAGGTCAGTAAATGTTGAAACAGCATGCTCGGTCTACCAGGTGGCCGAAGAGAGCCCCCTTTACAGACGTGTCTGGAAACTGGGTGGTCGCCTTAGGACGCTAATGAGACCAGCTCCTGGGATCGTTGGAGTCTTTATGGACACGTTTCGATACAAGAAAACATGAAGAAACTGAGGAGAGCTGCTATCGTTTCTAATGTGTAAGGGTGAAATGAATTCAATAACTTGGAAAGTCCTTTTCTAGACTCTTGGTTCTATTGTGTAGGTTTTTGGTCTCTTATATCTCTTATATGTTTTTTACTTAGTATAACGATATCTATGGTGCTTCCAGGACATGCCGTGGTTTTCTTCTTGACCACTTAAGCTGCATTTTATTAAATGTTAAATGTAGCATTTTTTTTTTTTTTAAAAAGGGTCTATGTTGCTGTACCAGTATTAACCACAGGGGGGCAGCAGTGTTATGTAAATCCCTTTAGTTTTGTAAATAGCGCTTGGAATTAAAACTCGTTTATGGGTCCCACATTTGAAAATAAGGGTAAAGATAGTAGTCATGTTTTCCCTTTTTACTGCATCTTTATGAAAGACTTACACACACACACTTACACACTTAATCTTGTCCATTATTATCTTGTCCATTTTTGCTGACTCAGCAGTTTGGTAAAGCTCCGGGTAATCAAAAAAAAAAAGAAAGAAAAGAAAGGAAAAGAATCTAGGAGATGAATAATAATAATAATAATAATAATAATAATTATTATTATTATTATTATTATTATTATTATTATTATTATTGTTGTTGTTATTATTATTTAACCCATTTCTGTGAATTTTCTATTAATTTCATAATTAATCCATTTTGGTTCATTCAAATATTTATGTCTTC
This sequence comes from Hassar affinis, assembly GCA_025674545.1. Lineage (NCBI taxonomy): Eukaryota > Metazoa > Chordata > Actinopteri > Siluriformes > Doradidae > Hassar > Hassar affinis. Next base: position 3,268,128 of record JAOVYV010000035.1, on the reverse strand, counting down.
AATTCCAACCGATTCCCCTAAGACCTTCAGTTATTTTTGACCCTGTGTAAGAACCTTTAAACATTGTGTAGAAGCCCTTTAAAGAAGCATTAACATTGGACGTTAATGCTGAAAGAACGATGAACACTTCCTCCCTGTGGGTTCTTTGAAATATTCAAGGGTTTGGTTATTCTTAAAACTTCGGTTTGTTCTTTAAATCCTGTAATAAGTGTGACAGTAACAGAATGATATTTAAAGTCCCGGTGCATGTGTGCTCTCAGTGTATTTCCAGTTCATTTTCAGTTGCTTTCCTCATTTCTTTTTCTTCTCCCTCTTTGTATCTCCTCTTTTATTTTTGTGTGTATATGTTCAGATTGTCCTCAAGGCTTCGGTGAATAGGTGAGAGATCTATTTTCCTAAAGTTTGGCTTTGTCCTATTTTGGAGAACTGTTAAGGATAATAAGTGGAACCATAGAGAAAAGGGTTGATATGAAATGAAATTTATTTAGAAAGGAGAAACCTGGATGACAAGGGAGCTAGCGTTGTCTATGAGAGATGGTATCCCTTTCAGAAAAGGTCAAATCTATCCATCTGTCCATCCATATCCTCTCTCTCTCTCTCTCTCTCTCTCTCTCTCTCTCTCTCCTTCTTTAAACTCTTTAAATAAAGGGTTCTTGGTATGATTAGGTAGGAGAACCATTAATAAATCTGTGTCAAGGGTCTTTAAACTCTTTATATAAAGAAATAAAGGGTTCTTCAAGGGTTCTTGGTATGATTAAGTAAGAGAACCATTAATAAATCTGTGTCAAGGGACTTTAAACTTTTAAAATAAACTGTTCTTCTATGGTTCCTTGTATGATTAAGTAGAAGAACCAGTAATAAATCTATACATAACTTTGAGTTATCCTTTTAAGAAAAGGTGGCATGTAAGGATCCTAGAACCCTTAAACACTTAGCAATCCAAAGATCTCTTTAAAAAACATGCCTTTGAAAGAATTTATGGTAAAATACAGTACATTACAGTACATATACTACTAGCTCATCAATATTCTACTCTTCCTCCCTCTGCCATTTCTTCTTCCCACTTTCTTTACACTCCAGATCCCTGAATATATAGACTGATATCTTATTTTTTAAGAAAAAACGAGGTTCTTGAAGGGGTTCTTTGAAAGCATTCTAGCTTCCTTGCTTTGACATCTTCTGAAAGGGAAACCATCTCATATAGGGTTCTATATATATATAGACTCATGTATGGTTCTCCCAGATGAACAAACCAAACGTCTTTTAGGAAGCTAAGATCCCTTAACCAGTCAAAGAATCCTGGATACACATACAAGGCAGAAACAAGCCTCCTTCCAGCTGTATAAGTAACAGAGCGTAATGCGGATGACGGAACCTGGCGCCTGGAACCACACTGTCGTTACAGATTAAAAAGTTCCTCTTTAGAGCCGTGGTGGCACTCAGCATGCTCAGAAATGCCATTCAAGCTCTGGAGGGGTCAATAGTTACAATAACTTTCTCTGAGTGTCAAGAAAGGGGAAAGAAAAGAGAGAGAGAGAGAGAGAGAGAGAGAGGGGGAGAGAGAGAAAGAGAAAGAGAGAGGAGGCCATGCCTGGTCAAATTGCTTCCAGATTGTCTCTTGGAGTAAATTATTACTGAAATTGAGTGCAGACTCTGACAGTGTTTCTGCGCCATCACACGGCACACTTTGAAGTGCAGAGCGAGCGACTCGTCCGCTGAATCACAGAGTTTCTAGAAGCCGCTCAGGTTCCGCCTCATTTGCACTATCATTTTCCTTCGCTTTTTCCTTCCCCAGTTGCAGTTTGCTTTAATTTACGACAACAAAGGGAAGCTCGTGAATGGTTTCTGATCACGGAAAAAAAAAAGTTTCGAAGGAAGGCTTTTTGCTTTCTGACTTTATTATTCGCATACCTCTCCTCCTTCTGTGCGTACTCCATCTCGTAAAAACATACGCCTGATTATAACAGCGTGCATTCAATCCACTGCTATTAATACATTTACATTCGCACTACATTCTGGAACTGCCGAGAAGGGGAACGCACTAACGTCTGTGCGTATAATGACCCTATTGTTGTTAAACATTCATTACAATTGTATGCATTATTAGAAATGCATTGTTATGCATTTTCTTGAATTATCAGAACGCATTATAAGGAGTGTTTATAACACATGATATAATCCAGTTCAAGGAAGTGACAAGTGGCTTCATGTCTTTAATCACACACAGGCGTACTGACTTTAATTTCGAATCCTTATAATATGCACTGTAGAGTATGTAGTACATTAAGAACACTACTTTACATTTCATTACATTACATAGCATTTATACATTACATATATAGGCTAATGTTAACATTTCATAATGCATAATAAAGCTATAAAAGTGCAATGCATCTTCATATACAATCATACTGCTCTGTCAAGACAATATAACATTAATGCTTCCATAGTCCATAATGAATACTGTATGATCCTCATAGAATAAGTAGATCTTTCTTTCAGCCTCAGCTCTGGATTTTGCTTGTTTACCTCCACAATGTTCATTTATATTTATATGTTAATATACACTGAAGTGCCAGAAAAACTGGTATAGCAGTTAATGGATAAGAGATCTATTTTCCCAAAGTTTGGCTTTGTCCTGTTTTGGAGAACCGTTAAAGATAATAAGTGGAACCTTAGAGAAATGGGTTGAAATGTAATTTATTTAGAAAGGTAACTATTAGAAGAAATCTGGATGACAAGGGAGATAGCGTTGTCTATGAGAGATGGTATCCCTTTCAGTAAAGGTCAAATCTATCCATCCATCCATCCATCCATATCCCCTCTCTCTCTCTCTCTCTCTCTCTCTCTCTTTCTTTATCTCTCTCTCTCTCTCTCTCTCTACATTATGAACACTACTTATAGGCTAATGTTAACATTTCATAATGCATTAGAAAGCTATAAAAGTGCAATGCATCTTCATATACTATCATACCAGTGGATACATACTGTAAATAAGTAGATCTTTCTTTCAGCCTCAGCTCCGGATTTTGCTCGTTCACATACACAACGTTCATTTATATTTATATGTTAATATACACTGAAGTGCCAGAAAAAAAAACTGGTATAGCAGTTAATACTTGGTAGGTCCCCCACATCTTGGAGGGAACATTGCACAGTCCTTAAACTGTGAGTCACGAGTCTTTTTATGGCCACGCTGCTGTCGTAAGTTTGAGGTTTTGACCAAATTCTTGTAGTCACAATACACCCTTGATGTGCTCATACGTGAAAATCCAAACTTTGCTTCTACCTCTGAAATGCTACGACCCATCTCACAAGCTCCAACTATTAAACCGTGTTGAACATCGTAAAATCTTGATAACTTGCCATTCTCACAGCGGAAACATCTCTAGAAGCTTCTACAGATGTTTATCGTTTTATATAAGCACCGGCGGATGCGACCAATGATGTACACAGGTGGCTTTGCTATGTATTTCTCATAGTACCACTTTTTCTGGCACTTCAGTGTACACACTACTGTATTAGTTATTTTTTCAGTTACGCTTTCTCTGTGTTAGTGATGGTGTATTCATGCATGTTAATGATTAGAATTAAGTCAAATGTTCTTGTGAACATCGTTTTGGCTCAGTTTTCACTTGTATTCATTCAAACTTTCAGCTAATTTTTTTTGTTGTTTCTTTCACACACTACTTTTCTGAAATGTCTTCAATGGGTGTCTCTGAGTGTGTTTCTGTGTAAAATCTCATCAAGCTTGCACTTGTTCTGGCACATCTACTTTTTTATTATTTCCTCCTGGTTTCATCTGAAAGTGTTCTTTGTTTTTTTTTTTTTTAAAGGACTCTAATTATTTAGTGTTTTCTGTACATGTTTATGTGTAATCATTTTATGTTAACAGGAAAAGCAATTGTAAGGGTGCAAACTCTAAACCAGAAAAACAATGGAAAAGAAATCTCAAAGTTTAGCGCTTGCTTGAAAAGACACATCACTTGGTTGTTTGTGTGGCTCTTTGTGAGGGCCAAATGGCCCCATTGTAATGATAAAATTACAGCAACTAATGAAAATATCTGGATTTGTAGCTGGTCCACATTAAGACAAGTACTGATTTTTTTTTGTTTTTTAAAGACAAAAATCCAGCTTTTGGTAGCTTTTCCCCCTGAATCTCGTATTTTTTTTTACACTTTACATTTTCTCTGTAACATCATGTTTTTCTTTTCTTTTTAATTAACCTTTGTAGTTGCCAGAATGTGTTTCGACATTAAATGTAACTATAAATGGACAATAATGACATGCTATGAGTTACAAAAAATGCAAGTGCTAGGAAATGATAGTCTAAGCTGACCAAGAAATGCAAACATAGGTGTTGTTCATTACAAAAAGCAATGCAGTATTAGAGGAATGAAACCCTTTGGAATATACTGATACTCAAAAAAAAAAAAAAAAAAAAAATATATAT